>CAUYPK010020013.1:0-10627 GCA_963574355.1 Loris lydekkerianus
TGGGCACTTCCCTCCATGGGAAGTGGAATTGGGAGTGAGGCTGGTTGTAATAATGACTCGAGTGCAGTCCCAGTGCTGTTCCCTGCCATGACAAATGATCAGTAAGGAACCCAAGGCCCGAAGTGAAGTCTTAGATGCAAGCTCCAAATTCCCAGTTTAGAGATAGTCACTGTTTCTGTAGTTGAACAATTAGAGAAGCAATGTTTTTAAAAGTATAGAGATATAAACATCTAAATGTCGCTGCTGCTTTCCTACACAACCCACAGTTAACTAGCTCTGGAAAGGCCCATGGCCATCTTTGCATCTCTGCATTTCTCTCGGGACAAGTGCAATGAGCCCCTAGCAGCAATTCATACCTAGACTTTTCTGTCTTCCCAGGTAAAGGGCTCTTTCCTAGTACCTGACTTCGGCAGGAAATTTCAAAACATTCCACAGAAGTGTTCCAATCTAACCAATACCCATGGAACACTTGTTATGTGCTGGGCACTGAGCTTGGTACATGTCATTTAACTGCAACTCAACCTTATGATGCAGGTACTGAGTCCATTCTTCAGGTAAGGAAAGAGGCTTTGAGTGGTTTTGCACATATAAGTTCAAGGGCTCACATCTAGTGACTGACCCAAGTGTCTATGTTTCCAGCCTCATCTTCTGTCACTCAGGTCCCCCACATCTCAGTTTCATTGATCTTGGCATCAGTTCCCTCTTCAACAATAGATAGGCACAGGAAGAACCTTCCAGAGCTTAGGATTCCTTGGATCTCAGGATGAGAGGGGAGTGAAAGAAAGGATCATTGGTACAGAATTTCTAAGAACTCTGGGCACAGTTTCAGGTTAAAATGGCAGACTTGAGTGCAATTCATTTGCCACAAAACAAAAAAATATCCAAGGTGAACTGAGGAAAGTCAAGGGTGAAAACTCATGGTCATTTACAAGAGCACAGCCTCTGTGTCTCTCTCTGTCTCTCTCTCTCTCTCACATACAATATGGTACACATTGAAATGGCTGCCTGTGAGGGCATGCAACAAAATAGGAGTGAAGAATAAAGAAAGAAAGAAAGAAAGAAAGAAAGAAAGAAAGAAAGAAAGAAAGAAAGAAAGAAAGAAAGAAAGAAAGAAAGAAAGAGGGCGGCGCCTGTGGCTTAAAGGAATAAGGCACCAGCCCCATATGCCAGAGGTGGCAGGTTCAAACCCAGCCCCAGCCAAAAACTGCAAATAAATAAATAAATAAATAAAATGCGAAGTGTGATTAACTTACTCATCTACTCTGAAGTTAAAAATATGCAAGTAAGTTTATGACAGTTTAAGCAGACTTCTAATAAAAATGATAAAATCCCCACACCTGACAAGTCACGACTTAGTGGGGGGAATTGGCAAGAGGAGTCTACAAGGGGAGTCCTTTTCAGGAATTTTATAATTATGTGCTATTTCCATTCATTAATTGCAAGGAAACCAGCCTCCCTCCAGCCCTCTGCCTGCTGGGAGAGCATGGCAGAATCACTGACTCACGTGAGTGATGGGCACCCGTGGACGGCACCCATCAGCGTGTGTGATGACCGGTGTGAGGCTCAGGTCAGAGATGGCTGCCCTGACTCAGGCGGTATGTAATTTAAAGGTTTGCATGGACTCAAAGCTGACCTCACTATCTTACGCACATCAGAAGCTGCTCGTTTGGAGCAACATTCTTAATTGTTTTTCCTTTGCTCTTGATTTTAAAACAATGGGTAGAAATCATGTAGCCTGGCAAAAGAAAAAATAAATATCCTATCACGTGGCTAGTTTTTAAAGTGCAAATGTTTTCTGTGACTGTGTAGTGAGGGCACACGCGCACGCACATACACACACAGAAGCAGAGCAAATACTCTGATGAATAAAAATGTGAATTTGAGGGCAAATGAGGCATGAAACATATTGGCCAATAAACAATACAAAAGAAGGGCATACTACATTTTTTATCTAACCAGACTGGGAAGCATTTGAGCTAAGAATACCCACCAAGAAAAAGACTTTCAGGTCTAATAAATACAGAGGTTTGGTAGTCACTATTTTCTCATAACTCAGACATAAGGAAGCCTTCTCAGCCTTACTGTCTTGTATGTTTAAAGGAAAGAATCTGTGAAGATTAAAAATATCTAAAAACACATCCTACATCTATCATGAAGAAATAAAATATGCCTAAAATACTCTTGTCATCACACCTTTTTTGAAAATGTCTCATATAGGAAGTCTTTACATTCCCAAAATACCTTTTAGCCCATAAAACTTCTCCAAAACCATCTTGTAAAAGGGAAAGGGCAGGTATGATTTGCCCCGTTGTCTAAATGAGGAAATTGGCACAGACTGTTCAAGGGATTTTCTTGTGGTTAGTAGCGTAGTAGAGTCCAGTGAGAATTTGATACCTCTGACTCCTAATCTAGTACTGTCGAGCCAAGATGTCAGTCCTGTGGTTTAAAAGAGCCACTGTGTTTTCTGTGCATATAAGATATGAGAACCAAAAGAATAAGAATGATCGTCTCTGAGAATCTTCTGCCCCATCCCCAACCCATGACATGCCCATCCAGAAGCATCACGATTGAAAGAAAACAGGTTCTTTCAAGATTCCGGGACCCGCCTGTGCAAAGTGGTAGGCTTCCTGCCCTTGCCACTTCTAAGAAATACCTGAGTCTTGCAAGGCTGAGGTCACCTGAAGCTCCTCAGGGGGGCTGTCTGTCTGTACTAATTAGGGAAAGCAATATTGTTTCAAAGCATTCCCTTCATCTGTCTCCCAGCCTTGCTTTGCTCCAGGATTTGGGTGTTTGGAGGCCCAGGCCCAGTTCACACAGCCTACCAGCCCTTCAAAGGAGTGGAATAAACATGAGCTCACCAAACAGGTGGTGATGAGAGACGTGCCCGGACTGCCTCAGCTCCTGCGCTCTGCTCCTTCACTTTCATTATCTTCATCATTTGTCAAGCAAAGGCAGGCTGGTGATCCAGGGCTTCCACACCTTCAAAAGGAAATATTGACTAAATGGTGATGCTGCTGCTGCTCTCTTTACCTGCTGCATACCCACAGGGACTCGCATTGTCGAAAGAGGAGTCATCATTAGACTTTGCTCACTGACATCCAGTGGCCCAAGGGAGAACAAGAGAGATGAAGGGCCCATCACAGGGAGGGTTATGAACCACACTGAGCAACTGGAAGATTCAAAATTAACTTTCAAGGGTAAGAACATACAGACGGGACCAAGTCGCTCAGAACCTGAGAAAAATGTACTCTCTGTGGTGATAGGTGAGTATAAATTACCCAAGAATTTAGCCACCATGTGCATTAATAACCCAGCCTCTTTGGGGGCCTCGGGTTTTCCCTGTGTCCACAGAACCACACTCTATTTCCAACAGTTTAGTAGAAGGGTTCTCAAATTGAGACAGCAGTTAGGTGACGTTCTTACAGTACTGATATGACGATGGGTACAAATGCAGTGTTCAGGGGCAACCTCGGTACAAGGAAAAAAAGAACACAGCTCTGCCCACCTGATAGCTTAGCAAATATATTTGGTAAATTAGGAGAAGAGAAGTGGGAAGAAGGAAGGAACCAGCTTAGGGTGGGGAGGAAATGTGTTGTTATTTTATTTTCTTCTTCTGGGAGTTAGGGCTGACCAGAAATTGGAAGGCAGATGTCCCAGTGCCACAGGAAAGAGAAATGCTGCAGCCCAGAGTGTTCTTGAAAAATGTGCCTGGACTTGGGCTTGTGTCTGAAGGCAGATCACAGGGCAGATTTGAGTAGAGGTCACAGTTACTCTTGTCCCTAGCTATCCACTCTGTCTCCTGATGTGCTTCAATTCTTCTTCAGAAGCTTCCTAGAGAGTCTCTGTTAGCCACTCTTAATCGCACTAGTTCCAGCCCCAAGTCACCTCTGCCTGTACTCCTTTTGGGGGTGGGTTGAGGGAGGGCTAAGCTCTATGTGGTTCCAGAATTGTTTCTGTCCCTACATAAGACATGAATGAAGGCAGCAGAATACGAGCTTTCTACAGAGGTTATATATAGATCTTTTTCTCTAGCAGTAAAAACTTAATTTATATTGAGTGATCTTGATAGATCTACTCAAAAAATGAATATTTCCTTCTTGACAAATATGTTTCCCAGAAGCCACATGTTCATATGGGAATGCAGGGGTTAATCTAAAAAACTAGATACCTTCTCTCAAAAATATAGAAGGGGGGGAGGAACCTTTCCTTTATAGTCTTAGGTTCAGTGGCTAGAACCCATGAATGTAACTCACAAAAGACAGATTAGCAGAAGAAACCCAGAGTCTATTTTTGTGTGCCATGATAATATACATGGGAGAAGTCATGGTGAGTAACTCAAAAGAATATTTAGAATCCAGGTCTTATATACTACCCTTACAAAGGGTGATAAAGCATGGAGAAAGAAAAGGGGATTGAGGATTGGGGGATAAGTCGTGAGAAGGTTACCAGGAAATGTATGGTAAGTGGGGTTTACCAATAATTAATAAGGTTTGTTTTGCAGATAAAAGTCCTTCTTTACCCCTAGGCATGGAAGGGGGAACACCTTTACATATGGAAATTTATGTCACCCGTATACAGGGAAGCCCTGAAGGTGTGGCCTACCTGGAATGACCGAGTGTCTCTCTCTAGCTGGGACTCAGGACAGGCCCTGGAGAGCAGCAGAAGACAAGGCCAGAAAGGTTGGCAGAGTTTGTACGAGGAGAGGAGCCCTGAAAGATATTTCAGTAGGTAAAATATCAGCTTGGTATTTCAGTGCGGGAAGGTCCTGGAAAAGGGAGCTACTGCAGATGGAAGGGCAGTGATCCTTCATCCACGAAGCATAGGTTGAATGCCCATGGCGCCGTGTGCGCTTCCAGCTGTAAGCATGTCTGGTGAGTGAAGCCACCACAATTGCCTCCCTCATGGAGATTGCAGTCTAACAGGACATGGAAATGGCAGTGGGTGGTACTGACAGTCCCAGAAGGATTTATGAAGTGTGTGGGGGATGTTTTCAACATGGTGAATTTGAGGTTCTATTAAACCAAATGACAAGGGACGTGAGTTTAAACATAGAAACAGTTTCCTACAGCTCATTTGCTCTGAAGAAAATCTACCTCCCTAATACATGCCTACACAAGAGGAAAACTTAATTCAAGTTGGGGGGAGGAAAGTGGGGGAGAGGTGACACGGGAGGAAGGAGCAGGATTGGTTGTGCTGCCTCCTAATGGGCACAAGGTAAGGGGTATATGGCACACCTCCTGGGTGCAGGACACAACAACAGGGACTTTACCTACCAAATGCAGACATTGCAACCAAATTATCTAACCTCATATTAATCTGAAATTTTAAAAAAAGTGAAAACACACACACAACACAAAGAAAAAAAGGTGCCAGGCACGGTGGCTCACACCTGTAATCCTAGCACTCTGAGGGGCTGAGGCAGGTGGATTGCTTGAGCTCACAGGTTCAAGATCATCCCTGAGCAAGAGCAAGACCCCAAATCTAAAAATAGGCCAGTGTTGTGGTGGGCTTTTATAATCCCAGCTACTTGAGAGGCTGAGGCAAGACAATCACTTGAACTCAGGAGTTTGAGGTTGCTGTGAGCTATGATGCCACCTCTCTACTGAGGGTGACAAAGTGAGACTCTTGTCTGGAAAAGAAAAAAAGGTAAAGTAAATCTTCTTTCCTAATCATAATCTGTGAAGTTTTTCTGTCTAACTGAGAGGTAAGTCGCCAAGTTAGAGCACTATTAGGTGGCAAAGCCCAAGGTCTCCCCTCCAACTGTTAGGTAGAGTAAGGGCTTTGGAGCCTGCGTTCCAGTTCTGTGACTCACTAGCTATACTGCCCTGTTTCTCCATATAAGTTGAGTATTGCTGCCCAGCATTGCACAATAGTCAGGGAACAACCCAACATTACCTGAAATGAACCGTCATGGGGTCTCCCTCCTGCATGAAGGAAAACTTGATCCTTAGGTCTTCTGTATCCCTTCGAAAGGCCAAAACCCCCTCAGCTACAGAAACCAGCTCCATTTATCAACATGTTTTTTAATGACATTTATGCATTTTATTCTATTTTGTCTTATTCAGCAAACTTTCCCTCTCATCTCATTCTGCTCTCAGAATGTTCTTAGTCCTTAGCAAAAACAAACAAACAAAAAAACCAGATCTACCACCTCAATACAATGCACATGTATTCATTAGGTCCTGCCTTAAAGCAATTTCAGCATTTTCTATGATCATATTTTGTAAGTGTCAGAGATCTAGCAATTCAACTGCGGGATGGCCCTTAACATAGATGGGTCTACCATCCAGAGTCAGGTTGTAGTATGTCAGGCCTTCCAGCTAGCTATTCTATATGACCTGGTAATTATCTGTCAAAATGGAGATAGCAGACACAAATCAACAGGTAAGAAATCCCCCCAAAACTTTATCTAATCCAGTTTCTGAGTCTCTGAATACCACATATATCAAGCTTCTATCTTTTTCTGTCTTTCACATGAACTTTAATGTGTTCCCCACAATTCTCTGCAAAGAACTGTTCCTTTTGCCACTGAAATGACTTAGCCGTTTCTTTCATTAGCCTTTCTTTCCAGAAGGCATATTGCAGTGTCATGACTGTCTCTTGAACTTGAGCATAGCACTCTCTGCTCACAAGGGGAAAACACAGGTGGTCAGAACTACTGACAATGCTGTCTGATTCAATTCAACATTTCCTTTGTGGATGATGGTCAGAGGAGAGAAAAGCTACCGTGGCTTTTAGGTTTTGTATCCCATCCTGAATTCCAGAAAGAAGTTCTAACTTTGGATGCACAAAAAAATGTCAGTTATGTTTGACACACTTACTCATTAATAATTCATTCAATCAAGCTTTTTAGAATTTTATTCGTTCATTCATTCATTCAATCAAGGTTTACTGAGCACTTACTATATACCAGGTCTTGTGCTAGATGGAATATGAAAAAGAAAAAGAAAAAAAGCAAGACTCAGTGTTCTATGTTAACTCATTAATTCCTGAGGCTTACAATACGACATTGGTGGCCTTTATTTGATGGGATTTTGAATACAATTAATCGTCTCAATTTCAAAAGGTAATGTACCAGTTTACAAAAGGAGACTCTCTTACACTCTCATGAAGGTCCACGAGGACAGGGATTTGTGTCTGTCCCATTCAGGCCGTATCCCCAGCACCAAGAACAGGATCTGACACATGGTGGGTGCTGAGTAAGTGAGCACCTTATGGAGCACCTACTATTTGTTAAATGAATTAATTATTTCTTTGACCCACAGAAAGGGAGATAATTATCTTCCAGCCTAATCTTTAACCAAGCAAGTGCTTGAGAAATACCAGCACTGTCTTCTAACCAGAAAACTTAGGAGTATGTCTACCTGACAACCATTAGAAAATGATACAGATGAATTTTTAATGACATGAACAAATACTTGTGATGATTAGCTTCATGGAAAAGCATGTTACAAAGCAAAATGTGTACCATAGCCATTTCTTTTTTAGCCAAAATGTAAATAATAGCTCCTTCTTCTTCTTCTTCTTTTTTTTTTTTTTTGTTTGAGACAGAATTTCATTTTGTCACCCTAAGTGACATCACACCTTATGGCAAGCTCAAACTCTTGGGCTCAAGCCATCTTGCCACAGCCTCCCAAGTAGCTGGGACTACAGGTGCCCATGACAACACCCAGCTAGTTTTTAGAGACAGGGTTTTGCTCTTGCGTAGGCTGGTCTTGAACTACTGAGCTCAGGTGATCCACCCACTTCAGCCTCCCAGAGTGCTAGAATTACAGATGTGAGCTACCACATCCAGCCCTAAATAATAGGTCTTTCTGTGTAACGGAAGCTGGAGTAGTTTGTACTTTCCTTTTTTTGCATTTTTTTGTTTTCAAAATTCTCTACAATGAGCATACATTACTTTTCTAATCACATTTTTAAGCATTTCTCTAAAAGAAAGACTACAGTTCAGCTTTTGACCCAGTTTTACTCTCAGTTGCATTTTTATTCTATTCAAGTCCCTTCATTTATCTGTAGACAGGAGAAACTTGTTATGGGAGAGAAAGGAAGATGACGAGTTTTTTTTTTAAGGCTGATATATCACACCAGGTCTGCAGAGAAGAGCGGTGGCTCCAACTATCATCAGCTAATGACCAATCAGTGATTAGTGTCAAAGAACTAATTGTGCCAGTTGTAATTCTGGGAAGGTCACCTATACAGGTAGGAAAGCTGTGAGCACAGGACGGATGATGATTTATAGTTAAATGGAATCTTCTTACAACCAGGCAGAATTATGCCACCAAAATTCATTGAATGGCAATTAGGTTTTAAAAACAGACTTTTCCTAAATAAGATCAGGAATGGAAAGCCAATTTTTTTTTTAATGCTGTTTTCTTTTTCCCTTTCCCCCCAACCCCCTTTTTTTCTCACCCAGGGAGAAGGTTTGACTAAGATTTCAAAGCCTGGCCTAGCTGTACAGCTCTGGATTTTGGCAGCTGTTGGATTTTTGTGTCTATGTGCCAGTTATTTGCTCTGCCAGCAATGTGTTAGGATAATCACCCACTGAAGGATTTCAACACATTACATTTCCCCAGAAGCCTTTGTCTAACAAGGTAATTTACGACCTGTTCAGGAATCTGGTCTTTACAAAACAATAAATTCACACTTGCACTGCGCTTCAAAGCTGCCATCAGGAGCCCAGTAGCAGAAGGAGTCCTGCAGCTGAGAGCCAGATCAACAGATAAGTGAGTTTTTAATGATTTCTTTCAGACAGGCTGCAAGGGGACAAAGCTGACAGCCACTGCAGCATTTGGCCCTTGTGGCTGCAAACAGCTGATCCTAAAAGTGTGTCTTCTTGACCAGGTTGAAACCATGTTGCCCACTCTCTACAGAAATTGAGATCTGTGGAATTTTGGAAGGGTTGAGGGGGAAGCAGGTATTCTCCAAGGGAAGGTCCCTTGTTTCTAGTCCTGATAGGGTCTTGCTGGGATGCCTACAGAAGCCCACTCTCCTAACCCTGCAATTAGTGTAAGCACCAAAGTCTCTCTCTGGAAACCAGGGGTTGGGGCGGGGGTCAGCTCATCAGGGTCTCCAATGATTTCAACAAATTCTTGGGGCCAAGGGCATCTTCCTCCCATACAAATCTCACATAAAACCTACACCAGGTTGTCTAGAGTATAGTCTGAATCTTGCTGGCATAAGAATCACCAGGGATGCCTGTTACCAAAAAGCACATCTCAACTGCCAGAGGCTAGACCTAAGAATGGAAATCTTTCACAAACATTCTAGGTGATTCTTACACGTACCAACGTTTCAGAAATGCTGAAAAGTGTGAAAATAGAAAGACAAAACCAGGATTTTAAGGGCTTCAGAATGAGCAAGATCCAGAAACAAATCTCAAAGCCACCATTGACTAGCTGTGCGCCCTTAGACAACTGTCTTAACCCTTCAGAATCTCCATGTACTCAGATGTGAAAAGGCAGGAATAAATACCTCTTATTTTTTTGTGATAAGGAGTGGCTTCTTAGCTCTGAGATATGGTCTGCCTGCCCCTTTGGACTTCTTCTTACAGCTCTCCATTTTGTAGACTCCACCTACAGCCTCCTCACTGCCATTTTGGGCAGACATAATAAGCCAGGAAGTAGCTTTCCCCAGCAGCTCCCAAGCTCCAGCTCCCAGGAGACTGGGGGTATGTAGACATAGGGTGTGTAGTGCAGCGAGACTGCTTGCATTTTTTCCTCTATTTTTTAGGGAGTAGAAACCATTTTTCAAATAAAATCTTTCTTAACTGGTTAACATATAAATTAGATTTTTTTTAAACATCAGCAGTTCTGTGCAAAGACAGAGGAAGCTCTATTTTGAGCCCATCATTCCCCTCCATTCCACCCTCTGAAGCCTCCCCAAAGCTTTTGAAGGCCCCTTGGTGAAGCAGAATAGATGGAGGATGTGTCTGTTTCTGGGGTAGGGAAAGAGCGGGCAACAGACAATGAGGGGTCACAGATATAAGGTGACAGAGAAGCTGGAGGTGTCAGCATGCACACTGGATATCCAGGAGGAGAGCAAGTTTGCAGGGGGAAGGAATGATACCCAGTTTCTGACACATTCAGGATGAGTGCTCTGGGGGCAACCAAGGAGGTGGTTGGAAATTCACACCCAGTGTAACAAGGACAGGTCCACACACAAATACAGATAGTTCTCTCTTTTTGCCAATCAGTGGTTCCCACACATGTTTGCTCTTTGGGAACACCTGGGAACTTTAAAAGGCACAGATTCATGGGTCTCATCTCCAGAAATTCTGATGTAATTAGTCTGGGTTGTGGTTGGACATTGGGATTTGTATTTTTTTATTTTTATTATTTTATTATTTTATACATACATACATATATATATTATTGTTAAATCATAGCTGTGTACATTAGTGCAATCACCTGTACCCATTCTAAGATGCACCATAGATGTGGCCCCACCCATTACCCTCCCTCCACCAAAACCTCCCCCTTCCCTTCCCCTTCCTTGGCCCTTTCCCCATAATCTTGTGCTATAGTTGGGTTATAGCCTTCATGTGAAAGCTATAATTTAGCTTCATAGTAGGGCTGAGTACATTGGATACTTTTTCTTCCATTCCTGAGATACTTTGCTAAGAAGAATA
>CAUYPK010020014.1:0-26348 GCA_963574355.1 Loris lydekkerianus
CCTCTACCTAGATACAGCCAATGTGGTACCATGCCACTGGCCCGACCCTGTCACTCACCTCTTCCCCCGCCTTCTTTCCCTGCCCCTTCTCCACAATAAAAAAATAAATAAATTCAAAAAAAAAAAAAAAAAAAAAAATTATAATGTCTTTATCAGAATAGTTTGCAAGCTATGAAAGGGTCTCAGATTTCTTTGTTACTTAGTGACTGTAAATACAACTCAAAGTATATAACTGCAAGTAAACTTGGTCTAGAAAACAAATCACATTTCAGTACCATTGGCTAATGATCATGTACCTTGAAGGCTAACAAGATTGTAAAAACAGTCTAAGATGAAATTTTTGATGAATTGTGTGTTTCTTTAGCCATCTGTCTTTGTATCACCTAGCCTTCATTTTTCTTACCCTCATCAACTTGAGAAATGACCCCTGATGTCCCTTCATATTTTAAGATGTTGTGATTCCAGGAAACATTTTTATCAGAGCTGCTCACAAGTTATAAAGATTATTAGTTACTAACAAATAGAAGAATGATCTGATCTGAGTTTAACCTCTACTCTCTGCCCCTGATCAGCCCTCAATAGAGGCACTGGAGAGTATTGAATAGCCAAAAGGAAGCCATCGGGAAAGAAGGGAAAAGAAAACAAAGTAGATGTCCATCAAGAGTAAAACTGGTCAACCCATAACGTGTGCAGGGCCTGGAGAAAGAATGGGAATGCAACCTCCTCAGCCTGACTCCGCTTTTTCTTCCTTTTCCCTCCCACCCTGTTCTAGTCTGCGCTGGGTACCCTCACCACCATGTTCTGCCCTACACTGTGAATGGCTTTTTGCATGTGTGTATAGACACCCTGGCCTGAACTTCCAAACACTGTCTCCTGTCATGCTTTCTACCCACCTCGCTGCTTGGTTACCCCTGAGGCTTAGGAGTGTGCATGCCAACAGCATTGTCTACCCTAAGGGAATAGGACATAGTGAGGAAAGCCAAGCAAGAGAACTTCAAATGCTGGAACCATTTGGGAAGGAAACTCCAAGGTCTAGGTACAGAGAGGCTAGGGCTCCAGTAGGCATCTCCTGTTGACTCCTGAACTCCTTGTCCAAGGGTGGGCCAGGCAGCTAGTGAAAAACCAGGGAAGGTATTTTCAAATTACAGGGCATGGCAGAGTAAAATCACTTCTTACTTAGATCTTAAGTTGAGACAAGTAGAAATGTTGAAACATCATCTTGGTCACATCATGTATTAAAAAATATAACAACAGTACCAAACTTACCAGTAATCTGAAAAATCCTAACAGCAGGTATTATAGAATCTTTTCACCTGTAAGGGAAAAGAGTAGTGGGCTCTATTAGCCAACATGAATGACGATTGCTAAACCATTACAGAGTGGCTTTGGAATATCTTTAGATGACTAGGTATTGTTATATTTGGTTGTAACTCTGTCTGAGTGTAGAATCACCTTATTTGAAATCAATTTGTGTAGCCAAACAATCAAAATCTCCCTTTGGAGCAAAAGGGCAATAGCCCAAGTCTCATATTGTATCCCTCGGTTTAAATTCCTTGTGGCTTCCAGCTCTATTTCTGAAAAGGGACAGACTAGATTATCTCTGAATTCCTTTCTAATATTGTGGTTTTCAGATTTAAATTTAACTAACATTCAAGTAGCATTTTCTATTTGTGCCATGCCAGATCATTTAATACGCATTCTGTAAATTTAACCATTATCTGTGAATTATTGTTAGCCCTGCTTAAAAGTGAGGAAATGAAGACTTGGGAAAGTAACATGGCTTGGTATAATGTCACAGCTATGAGTACACAGAGGTGATTCTTAGACACAGATA
Source organism: Loris lydekkerianus (assembly GCA_963574355.1). NCBI lineage: Eukaryota > Metazoa > Chordata > Mammalia > Primates > Lorisidae > Loris > Loris lydekkerianus. The sequence goes on from CAUYPK010020014.1 coordinate 1,835, forward strand.
TTTTGTCTCCAGGTTCAGAAGACTTCTGAATACAGCATGGTGGTCTCCAGAGGTCAGCCTTGATACCACAGTATAAAGCAGACAGAATGAGCTCTTTAAGAAAAAGGCCTTTGTTCTTAGATTTACCACCAGTGCCTATGGATGGGCCTGGAACACTGTCACAACTCAAAAAACATTACAGGATTGCTGTTACCCACTCACCATTTAATAGAGAAAAGGAACTAATCAACTATTTTGACTTAACCACTTTCTTTCTAAATATATCCTTTATTTTTCACAACGTTCTGGGAAAAAGTCAGTACAGATCCTGGCCTTATGGAATGAATTCATCTTCTGCCTTGAGACTCCATCTTTTAACTTAATTTTTTTAGAGGACATTTCTCCCAGCTTCCCTTATCAATATCCATTTGATGCTGCTTTTACCAACCTTTTTCTCACTTAACAGTATCAGGCATTAACACATCTATCTGGTAGGGAAAACGTTGTTAATCTAAAAAAGTTAGACCTTCTTTTCTGCTACACTGTAGATCCAAATTTTATCACAACCATCAGCTGTTCTTCTGTTTCTTTAAAACCTACTTTAATTTCTTTCATAGGTTCATAGCTTTGAAAAACTAATCTAGGCCATTTTCCCCCAAATTGGTACATGTGCTAAACATAGGGCTTGAGATGACTTTTAGGCAGTATACAAGTAAAGAGTATTTTTTTCTAATAAAATTATATACCTACAGAGGTGGTGACATGTCCGTGCCAGGCATATATGTGTATTAAAGCATATTTTTTTGGACAGCCTCTAGCAAATTAAAAAATGCATATGCCAAAAAAAGAAATTATATACGCACACACACACACAAACACACACACAAAGATGCGTAAAACATATATATGCACACACATACGTAGAGGAGGAAAGTTGGACAATTAAGTTCACAAGCTCATCTTAGGAAAAGTGCTATATACTTCATTGGTAAATATCACACAGTTATCTTCAAAGTATTTTCTTTGGCCATCTGGTGACCGTAGTGTACCACTTTTTCTAGAATGAGTTCTTGAACTTAATTGTCCTGCCTCATAGTACATGTTTAAAAACTTAGCACACAAATCTGAAATGTTATGGATATTGTCATTTAGGACTAATAATGCACAGTATTCATCTACAGTTGAAAGGTTCATTAATTTTAACAAATAAATAAAAATAAATAAAATTTTTTAATAATATACATGGTTCTTATATATGGTAAAAACCATGAAAGGAATGACTGAAGTTTGGAAAACACTTTTTTCTGATCCAATCACATGGTGGATCTAAATCACAGGAAGGTGAAAACCACTTGCCAAAGGCCCCAGGGTTAATTAGTGAAAACATGAGGACTAGGCTCTAAGTCTTCAAGTTCCAGGTAATTTGTTTATGTCGGTAATGCTCCACTTTTAGGTTCGGAGCATCATTAACCTGTTCTTATTTGATTCATATGATGAATAAATCTTTATCCACCTCTGACAAATGCATAAGATTCTAACTTTCATAATTGAAGTTTTAAAGACAGAAAAGCCCTCTGGCTTCCTCAGAGTAAAACATACTCTCTGGTGTAATTACAATCTGTGTTTATAATGTGCTTTTCATTAGGGGACCTGAATGAACTGTAGAAAATTGATCTGATGAATGTTATTATCCTTGTTTTATACAAGGGAAACAATGACCCACCCAGGTTAAGGGAATTGTCCAGTGTCAGCCAGAATGTTAATCACTGAGGAAGAGACAGAATTACAGTCCTAATCTCAATCTCACCTCAGTGGGGTTTGCCTTTCCCATTCAGCCCTTAATCTCTCCCCAGATTGAAATTGCAGGGATCTCCATGAAATAGGGTTCTTTTCTAAGATCTCTATTTTGAACCTTTCCAAAGTTCATATGGTACTGTCTTCAAGTTTCCTATTTTAATAGCCTTGCTTGGTTTTGTTAATTGATCATATAACTGGGCTTAAATCTGTCATTTATTGTTCTCTTTGGTTGTTTAAAATTATTTCTGTACTTCAAGAGTTCTTTGTCCTGCCTATTCCTATACAAAAGAAAAAACAGCTATCACTGTGGCCAAGTAAGACAGGACATACATTGAAATGTTTACACTCTACCTACCCAGAGTCCCTAACTCAAATACCTGACTAGCTATAGAACAAAAGAAACCAATAATGAAATACATTACTTAAATTATTTATTTCCTACTTTCACGCTGTGGGTCATACAGAATGTGTGGAAGTTAGTTGACCACAGGAGGTCAGCTCCTGTTGATCTGATGTCCTTCAAATGCCCTCTAGTGGTTGAAGGCCCACATGGGCTCCACTTTCCCTACTGGGAGACTTCAGGGATTCTGGGAAAGATACAGCAGTACTACCCACTGAAAACTTGCATCTAAAGGATCCACGTGCATTCTGAAGAATTGAGCCCTCTCCTTTGTTCCCTTGACCCAATAAGCTATCTCCCCAATAGCAGACACGGGGCATAGCATTCGCTGTTCTATAGTCTTGGCACACCTGCTCTCTGGCTCACACTTATGATTGCATTGTATACATCAATCTTTGTATTAGGCTGTAACAAAGTACCACAAACTGAGTAGCTTAGCAATGACAGAAATTTATTGTGTTACAAGTTCTGGAGACTAAAACTTCAATATCAAGGTGTTGGTAGGTTGGTGCTCTCTCTGATGGCTCTAGAGGAGGATCCTTTGTTACCAGACAAGAGGGTCCAGCCACCTGTCACTGTCAGCCAATGTAGAGATGGGGAAAGGTCCACCATACTTCACTTGTGGTGGACCTTGTGGAAGGCCAGTGATTCTGGAGAACAGTGAGAGTAGCCTCTCCAAGACTGGATTCTGTCCTTCCACTTCCAAAATTGCAGTTTTATACATGAAAATTCAAATTAAAAACCATTTTAATCTTAAACAACAATAATCAGCATAACCCGAGACCCAAAACAACATTACAATTCAAAAGTTATTTTACTAAATCAATCCTCCTAAACTATGCAAAATAGGCATCTTTAGGGTATGAGCTAAATTTACAAAATAATAAGAATGGGAGACAGAAAGTAAAGATCACTTAGGACCTAAGCCGACCAGCCTGGCTGCCCTGTGTCACGTCTGCCCTAGCCTGCCTGACTCCATCTTATTCTCACTGCATGCACTCTCACCATCCTTGCCTCTTCCACGGTGGGCCGGGCATTCCATGACTTGCGGCAGCATCACTCCAATCTCTGCTTTCATTTTCATGTTGTTGCCTTTCCCTCTGTGTCTGAGTCTTCATGTGGTATTCCTCTGTGTATATGTCTGTGTCCAGATTTCCCTCTTCTTGTAAGGACACCAGTCATATTCGAATAGGGCTTGTGAACTAAAAATCTTAAGGCTCCCCACAAGCCACCGATTGAATGGACCCTGTCTTGGCTAAGGGGATGCCTACAACTGAGTAGCTAACCATGAGAAAAGAGATCAGACATGCCTCATCATGTCCCCCTCCCCTTCCTAGAGATGTCCCCTGGGTCTCATTAACAGACCTCAGGCTATACAAGACATACCTGCAGGACTTCAATCTATATAACAAACCACTTGAGTCTGGGCATATGTCCTATAGTTTGTCTCTGATTAAGAATCTTATCTTAACTCAGAATTCCTTTTTGCTGACTCCTAGTCTACCAGACAGAGCCTAACTCTTTCAGCCAATTGTTAGCCAAAGAGGCTTTAAACTCACCTATAACCTGTGGGCCACCACTTTCAGATGTCCCACTTTTTCAGGCCAAACCAATGTATATCTGCCACTGATCTATTTATGATTTTACCTATAATTCCTGTCTCCCTGAAATGTATAAAACCAAACTGTAATCCCTCCACAATTAGTCCACTTGATCGATCTTTCTTGGATGTGACTCCAAGACACAGTCTTCAAATTTGGCTCAAAATAAACCTCTTTCAATTATTTTGCAGAGTATGGCTTCTTTTCTGTTGACAGACTCACCCTAATGATCTCATCTTAACTTGATTACATCTGTGAAGACCCTATTTCCACATAAGGTCACATCCATAGAGATTGGGGGTTACAACTCCAATATAACTTTTTGGAAAATACCATTTTATCCATAGTCATAACAATCCTTTGGGGTAGCTGTTGTTGTCTTCTTTTCAAATGAAGAAATCAAGGTGGGGAAAGGTTAACCTTGTGCCCCAAAGTAAAACAGGTGAAAAATGGCAGGGCAGCACAGTGGAGCCCAAAGGCCAACTCACCTCCGTTGCCCCTCACAGCTAGGAAGAGACCTGAGCCAACAGCAACCAGGCGCCTGGCAGCTGGGGCTGCTATTCTAAATCTAGTGAGGAGCCTATGTAGGGAATAATGAGAACTTGAAAGAACATTCATGGGGTAGAGAATTACAGTCAAAATACCAGGGCCAACATTTACTGAGTTCTGAGTCCTGTTTTAAGTCCTTTAATTTCCACAGTGACATGACAGATGTACTCTTATTATACCCATTTCATTTGATAAATGAAAAAAACTGAGCCAGAATGGTTGCATGAACTGCCCTAGAGTGTACTGTTCATAGGTGGCTTAGGCAAGATTCAAACCCAGGCAATATGACACCAGAGATTAACTATTTACCACAATGCCTGAATTGGAGTTTCTTACCATTCACTTTGCCCAATCCTCTATAATAATTGTTCCATATGCATAATATTAGCTTTGCCACTGGCTCTAAAATGTAAGCTTGAAATATACCCTGTAGAGAGAAGAACTGATGCCTTATTCTACTGTGTACCCTTCACAACGTTGGGTGCTGATCATACCTCTAGTTTTTGGAAAAAATACTGCTGAGGTACAACCAGGGCCACCTCAACAGAGCTGTTAAAATGGATTAGGCTGAGTGCTAGTTCTCAGCTAAGTGTCCTGGCAAAAGGCCCTTCCCACTTCATAATCTCCCAGTGAAACTTTCTATACACCTTAAGAAGAAGTACAAACCCAAGAGTGGCAGAAAGTCACAGCGGTGCCCCCTTTAAGGTTTAGTTAAACTTGACTCACCTGAACAAATCTGCCTCTGGGAAATGCTTTCTCCCCAGTGAAATCCTCTAAAGAGATGTTTAGCTGTTCTCCTCCAAGGTTTCTGTCTTAAGGGTAGGGGTCGCCTCCCTTATTTAATACCATCTCTTGCACAAAGCTATAAATCCTAGATCTTGCATCTCAGCTAACTCCTAGGAGGGGCCTGAAACTCATTTGAAGAGAATGAATAAAGGAATGAGATGCAGCAGAGATGGCCTTTGCATCTTCTCTGTGAAAAATTCTAAATAATCTAGGAAGAAATTCTGCCAGTCTCGTTTTGGTGGTCTTAGAAAAATCACACTGTTCAAATCTTCTACTGGGCTGCCGTAGGCCTTGGAAAACAGCCAGCTTCTCTCGGCTAAAGTGTTTGCAACTTCAACCCTGGGTGCCGGTGGAAGAAGGGAATGGCCTGCTCAGTGCTATATGTGGATGTGTAAATTACAGCAGATGATGCACTTAGCAATTATGTTCTTTGCATACATAAGCAGGAACAACAGCTCCCAAACTGCCAATATCCTTCTCAATTCTCACAGAATGACTATGTGTCACACGGTCACACAGCAGGGGGCCTGGAAATGAGAAGAAGGAATGGCACACTCCGAAGTTTCAATTTTGGAGAAGCACCCCTCCTGCAATTGGGAAGATGCAAATAAAAAAATCCTCGGAAGGTGTGATGGCCTGGCTGCATGCCCCAGCTCTCTGGAGTGTGGACATGGTATACAGAGGAAATGGAGGGAAGGGGACCGGGCGGTGGCTCAGGAACCTCCATGCCTGGTGCAGCTGCAAGACTGTGTGGACCAGCCAGCGTGCGCTGCTAACTGGTTGCAAACTGAGTGGAAGGTTTTAATGAAACAGCTGAAGTTACAATCGAAATACCAGGATGGGACAAGCAGGTAGTGTAAGTAAGAAAAGTGGGTCCGATAGCCGAGACAGGAACTCTAGTAGAGCATTGAGAGTGCGCCCCATCACCACATATGAAGAGTGGTGCTCCTCCATGCCAGGCAAGCGAGCCTACGCAGGAAGAGCTGACTATTCTACTTAAGGAAAAGCCAAAAATCCTTGTCTGGGGGAGGGATACCTACTGGGAGGGAGGGCCTGTGGGAAACTTCTCCCAGTCTGTACCCACTGGCAACAAATTATTTTAAAACATTGTCAAAGTTTATCAGTTATCTGTGTAACAAATGACCCTAAAACTAGAGGATTAGAATGACCATCTAATTTTTTTCACGACTTGTGCTTCAGAAATTTGAGAAAGGGCCCACCAGTGGTGGCTCAGAGGTGGGTGAATTACTTGAGCTCAGGAGTTCCAGAGCAGCCTGGACAATAGTGAGACCCCCATCTCTACTAAAAATAGCAAAACTGAGGCAGGACGATCGCTTGAGCCCAAGAGTTTGAGGTTGCTGTGAGCTATGATGGCCCTGCACTCTACGTAGGGTGCAGAGTGAGACTCTGTCTCAAAAAAAGTTAATTAATTCATGAATTAATTAAATGAAACTTCTTGCAGAAAGAAAAGGAAAGGAAAAGAGAAGAGAAGAGAAAAGAAAAGATAAGAAAAGAAAGAAAAAGAAAAGAAATTTAAGAAGGGTTTGGCCGAATGACTCCCTTCTGCCTCACCGGGCATCAGCTGGGTAGATCAACTTCCAAACTGGATTCTTCTTCCCCGAATAGCCCACACCTCTGCACCTTTACATTTATGCTCCTTGGCAACTAGAGCCAGGGCGCTGTCTCTATTTCCTCCCCCTGTCTCTGCTTGCTGTCTCATCCTCCAGTCTCTCCTTGATCCTGGCTGCTTCCTAGCACGAGGTCTCAAGAAGTTGTACATTTTACATGGCAACTAGCTTGCAAGAGACCAAAAGTGGAAGGACCATGCTTGGCCTGGTCACGCATCACTTTCATCCTATTCTGTTGTTCAGTCACACTGCCCATGTATTCTTATGGGGACAGAAAAATCAACTCATTCTTTTGATTTCGAGTGGCAGTGGCACACTGCACAAGAGTACATGGGGTAAGTACCTGGAGTACTCATGCATCTTTGGAAAATCCATTCTACCCCCAGGTCAGATAGAACACATACGGAGTAAGTATGGCCCTAATCCAATGGTTTATAGATTCTTTGAGTTAAAGTGCATTTAGTGGGGTAGCATTGTAGTTAAAGAGTATGTATTCTGAGCCAGGCTAGCTCACTTCAAATCCTGACTCTGCTACTTACTATCTGAGGCAACTCAGGAAATTTCCTTCTCTGGTCTTAGTTTCTTCTTCTGGGGTAATGACTGCACCTATCTCATGGAAATTTTATTGGATTAAAGGAGTTAATATTTGTGAACTGATTTTAACAGAGCTTCGCAAGAATGTGTGCTCTGTAAGTAATCAACCATGTATTTCTTTTTCTTTTTCTTTCTTTTTTTTTCCGCAGTTTTTGGCTGGAGCTGGGTTTGAACCCGCCACCTCTGGCATATGGGGCCAGTGCCCTACTCCTTTGAGCCACAGGCACCGCCCAATCAACCATGTATTTCTTTGCTAGGGCTGCCATAAGAAAGTGCCATGAACTGGGTAGCTTAAACAACAGAAATTTATTTTCTCACAATTCTGAAGGCCAGAAGTCCTTCACAACTGCCAACGCAGTTGATTCTTTCTGAGGACCAAAGCAGAAGGGCAATCTGCTCTAGATTTTCTCTCTCTTGGGCTTGTAGGTGGCCATCTTCTCCATATATGTCTGTCTCTGTTCTGTGTCCCACTCTCCCAGAACAGCAGTCACATAGGATGAGAGCTCACTGTAATGACCTCATTTAAACTTGATTGTCCCTATAAAGATCCTGTCTGTAGGGAAGATCATATTCTGGGGCCCTGGGGCTTATGACTCCAGTATACTTTTTTTCTTGAGGGACACACTCTGACCCATAATAGACAGGATCCTGGGATTCATTCATGCAACAGATGTTTCTGGTGTGGTTATTAGATGTATATAGCACAATCCTATGCACTAGATAGGGGCATATGCATGTCCACATATATCAGGTTCTCAAGGAGCTTAGAGAGACAGTACACAGAAAACATTTGCTAGCAGTCAAAAGGTATAAATGATCAAACACCACATGAATGACAATAGCACTACGTATGTATGCTACTGAAATCTGGAGGAGAGGGATCCCGTATCTGATGCCCCCAAGGTGAGCCCTATAACTGGGGCACGACGAGGCCTATCATATTTCTTCTCATGCCCTCGTCTTATTGACCACACTGGGCTGTTGGACCTTCTGGGTATCACTTGACCATCTCAAGGAGATTTTATTGGATTAAAGAAGGTATCTGGGTATCACTTGACTTTGCCAGAATTCAGGCTCAGCTCTGGTGGGGACAACTCTCAGGGCCTTCTCACCAGCCGCAGTTACTGAGCCCACAAACTGTCCCAGACACTGCCCTCTAGACCAAAGTTTAGTCTTTATCACACATCCCCACATGTGAACCTTGGCCCTGCTCTGCTGAGTACCCTCCATTTGTGAACAGTCTTAGAAACAGGAGAGCCCAGGCAAGACTGTGCAGGTGAGATGGCATTCTAAGTATGTTCTAAAGATTGGGGAAGTTTCCCTCCGAAACAGAGGATGGGAAAGGGATGATCCCCAGTTGAGGAGTGTTCAGAAGCAGGGCAGTGCATACTCAGGGGATGTCGGGAAGCGTGTTTGGCTGACTGACAGGAAGGCTTTGTCTGGGAGCAGAGAAAAGGGTGAGAATAGAAAGGTCTGCTTGATTCCTGGAAGGCTAATTCTGCTCTGAGGCTTTTTAAATATCTCTTACACTAATTGTCTGTCTCCCTCCTCCTCCAGCTGCCCCCACATATACCCCAACAATGGCTACTATATGTAAAGACATACTTTGTCCTTAATAACGAGATCTGTCCTTAATAACAAGAACCAGAGCGGAGCCGCTCAAGCCAAGTGCTGTGGTCTAAATGTTTGTGTCTCCCCCAGATTCATATGTTGAAGCCCTACTCCCCAATGTTTGCAAGTGAGGCCTCTGGGAGGTGGTTATAACATGAGGATGGATCCCTTATGATAGGATTAGTGCCCCTTCCAAATAAGCATGAGAGAGCTCTCTTCCTCTCTCTCTGCTTTCTGCCCTATGAGGATACAGTAAAAGACAGCACTAGAACCTGACGGTGCTGACCTTGGACTTCCCATCTCCCAGAACTGTAAGAAATAAATTTCTGTTGTGTAAGCCACTCAGTCTATGGTAATTTATTATAGCAGCCTGGACAGCCTAAGATACCGGTGACACCATTTGAGAATAACCACTCTGTGCATGACTCACAATGTACCTCTGGACAACAGGAAAGGGGCTTCCGGAATCATAGGAAAAGTGCCTCCTGTTTTTCTGTTAGGGGTTGTGATGTCTTTGCAGGAGAATCTTAAGATTATGCTATGCTGTCCTTAGTTACAACGGAGCCACCAGTGAGATACGGGGCAGGTACACAGGGAGAATGAGCTAAACACTGCATGCTGTCTCTTCTCTAATTCCATTAGTCCTCATCTTTTAAGCATCCAAATAGTATCTGCCTCTATTGTTTCCTTCGTTACCCCTGAAGGCAAAGTGTCTGTGAGTTCATACCCCAGACCAGACTTCCCCACTCTGAATTCTGAGTCCACATCTTATCATCTGTGGGACTTTGAGCAAGTTATTTAACTTTCTACGTCTCTGTTCCTACATTTGGAAAGTGGAGACAATGATGGTATGTACCTTGTGAGTTAATAGATGGAAATCCCAGAGAACAGTATATAAGCACATAAGAAGCACCGTGTAAATATTAATTCTCATTAATATTGCCTACAGGAATGTGTAAACTGTGTACAGTAAGGTTAAAGCAAGTTTGAAAACTGCAAGTGTCTGAGAATTCTTTAAGAAAGAAGCCTCCAACCATGCAGAAAACTAGGACTAAGGATACATAGTAATCAGCTTTGCATTTAATTTCCTCAAAGGAATACACTTTGGGGTGTAAAAGGATGAAATGATACCTACCCTGCTCTCCAAGAAAGAAAAAATCTAGGATTTGGTAAGGCAGTAGCCAAAATAAGGCCCCCGACTTAACGAGCTTTAAGATTCCAGGTGTAAATCAGTGAGCAGCCAGCTCCTCTCATCATCAAATCCCATTTTTTCCCTCCTTCCACCTCTGAGTCCACCCCCACCCTTTCCAAAAAAAAGTAATGTCATCAAAGATTACAGCAAATAGGCCCAAGGAATGCAGCTGTGAAGACTTCCAGCACCTGAGCTTCGCCTTCCTACTATTGCCTTTCCACCTAGAATTAGATATAGCACGTATCTATAGACATACAAATATTTGTCTCTGCGTGTGATTATATTTAAACATATGAAAGTATATTGGCATGCATGCACGTGTGTATACTATGTTGGGTGTGTTTCTTAACACCTTCCTTATTTGTCCAAACTGCATCTCTTGCTCTCTCAATGGTGCATAAAAAAAACAAACAAACAACAAAAAACACTTGTAATTCTGCAGTGAACTTGACCTAGTCTAGAATTACTAATAACCCAAGCCACAAAAAGAAGATCCTGAGATAATGTACCTCACACTAAAGATAATGCAAATAGAAGTCCACCAATAAAACTTTACTTTCCAAATCCCTAGGATGGAGTTAGGAGTACTTTAGAGAATGTTATTTAAGGAACAAAAGAAATCAGAGCTAGACAGGGCAGCACAACGGCGTGGCTCCATAAGGCTGGTAGAAAGGGCATAGTTTTAACCTCCTTTGGCCCTTGGCATCCCGTTTCTTTTCAACACCACTGCAGACCTGAGAAAAAGATCTTGGCTTAAGTTGCATGTGTAAATGAATTTGTAGGTCTCAACCTGGCTCTTGTGGCTGAGTGTAGCACTGAATAATTTGACAAGATTCAGCCTGATTGACAGTGGGAAGCAGACTGCAAGATCTCACAGGTCAGAACAGAAGAGGGGCTTGGCAGAAGTGCCCAAGAGCATGCTGGGTAGCAGGCTGCACTTGTCTGGGCCCTCCCTACAGATGTAACTGAGCAAGAGTCTGATAAGCTCATTGGGGAGGCCCTGGGCTGTCCACAGAGCAACAAGGGAGAAAAGCACACTCCAGCAGGTCAAATGAGGTCTTTACTGACTGACCAACTTGAGCAGGGGGGCAATCCCCCAGGAAGAGAAAGCCCACAGAGAGATGGTCCCTCACTGACATCTGCTCGCAGACAGGAAACCACGAGCATTCTAACAACCCTAAAGATCCTATTTCACGAGCACCTTTCACCACCAGCCCATTTTCATTCTGATTGGAGCCATCTGTGCGGCCCCATCCATAGTTTCTCCAACCCTGTCATTCGCCTCCAAAAGCCTAATGATTTTTAGGGTAGATTGAATTTATTGGCAGACATCCTTGCCACTGAGCTTTCCAAAGGCATTATCATTTGACAGATATTGCATGCTCAATTAGCAGATGTCACTGGGTACCTGTCCTCTGAATTTGGTCACACGTCACCTTTCTCCACCATGATCATGTACTCTGGGAAGTAACCTTATCTCTGGCTCAAGAATAAATATTTACTGGTCTAAGGCACTCCTGTTTTTACCATTCTCCTGGCAAGCTGTTTGTTTAGGGGAGGACCTGGCACTCAGTCCTGACCAGTGGGATATGAGAGCAAGTGTTCTGGAGTAACTGGATGTTGAGATAGGACTACCCTCATTCCCATCTGAGATGCCAGGATGATACACAGCAGATATGCAGCAAAGTGGCCCAAAGTCCCCCTATGAAGCACTCCCAAAGGATTGCATGAAAAAACAGCCTCACAACTCTTGGGGTAAGATGTGAAGGGCAAAGGAGTGTTTTTGAGCTACTATTTCTTTAGAGAGAATTGTTAACCATGCTATGCTTTTCCCTCCCTCCAGAGGATTCAGGGTGGGGCAGTGACTGCTACACCTTAACCTTGGAGAGGCCGACCAGTCTACACAGCCCCTGCATTTGGGAGATAAGTTTGCTTCTTATCAATAGAAGTGTAGGCCCAAATGCCAGATCACAGACCAGTACTTGTCTCTGGCCTGTTATGAACCTGGAGGGGCCGCACAGCAGGAGGTGAGCAGCGGGGAGGAGCGAACTTCATCTGAATTCACAGCACTGAGCTATCAGCTGCTCCCCATCCGCTCTGGTCACCACCTGCCCTCCGGCCTCAGTCAGATCAGCTGCAGTAGATTCTCCCAGGAGCCCAGCCCCCTACTGTAAACTGCTCCTGCGCACTGCGGCGGGGTCTAGCTTGGCGCTGTGAGAATCTAATGCCTGAAGATCGAAGGGGGAGCAGAGGCGGTGATGTTAGCGCTGGGGAGCGGCTGCAAGAGCACAAAGATGGGACCATCTGGTGGCAGGAAAACAACAGGGCTCCCACTGATTCTGAATTAAGGTGAGTTGTATAATTATTTTATCATGCAATAATAACAGAAATGAAGTCCACAATAAATGGACGCATTTGAATCATCCTGAAACCATTCTCCCTGCCCGTGGTTCTGTGGAAAAATTGTTTTCCACGAAACTGGTCCCTGGTGCCAGAAAGCTTGGGGACTGCTACTGTAGAGGATACGAAAAGGGCTAAGGCCCAGTGGAGGCAGTGCTGGCAGCTGAGGTTGGCCTGCACTCCCAGAGCCTGTCAGGGTGAGTGAGACGTGACTCCCAAGCGCTAGCCGTGGGCCACGCAGAGGAGTGACAGTATGGGGTCCTCACAGGACCACCGTGAGAGGCAGAGGGAGCCCAACAGCAACACCCCAAAAGTGAACTTTAGTCTCCTGGGGCTGAGGAAAGAGACTGGCCATTCAAACAAGAGGTGCATCTACCACACTAAGAAAACTAGTGTAGGTGAGTGGCCTACTGGTGGAAATGTCCTATGAGACCGCGAAGGTACCCCGGGTGAGTTGGTTTTAGATAACACTAAGAAATAAAGAAAAGTAATAGATACATAAGCAAACAGAAATAAATACATGACCTTTCCTGCCCCCTACCATGCCTCTGGTGAGTAGGGAGGGTGGCCCAACACAGCCTGTTCCCAACAGTGCCCAGGAGAGGGCCGAGAGGGTGCCCACACAGGGCAAGTAAGGGCGGTAGCACCTGTCTCTGGAGAATTTTAGAAAAACAACAACGCTGACTAGAAGTCAGTCTGCTTTTCATTATTGCTGTGCATTAATAATCGTAGACAATGCCAGTTGATGCGCTATCCTCCAAGCCTCTTTATTAGGGAAAGACAATGTGTTAAAGAGTTTATAGTGAACCTAACAAACACGAATGATGTAATGTGATTGTATGTATCCTTATGTTAATCTGAAATTAAAAAAAAAGAATATAGTGAACCATTTTGGTGTCTCTCTGGAGAGAGGACATGAGTGCATTGGAAATGGTGCAACTGTTTACATCTACTTGCTACCCATTCTTAGGCTGATTGTCAGAATGTGGACATCCAGGATTTTATTTTTATTTGTTAATGTTTCTGAGTCCATTTTCCACCAATGACTGTTTTGTGCATATGTGTGTATGAGAAGAACATGTCAGCTCTACTGCTGTTTGACCCTGCAAACCTCATTTGAAATTTGATCCCTAGTAATGGAAATGGGACCTGGTGGGAGGTGTTTGGGTCATGAGGTGGACCCCTCGTGAATGGCTTGGGGCTCTGCTCCAGGTAATGAGTGAGTTCTCTATTAGCTTATGATAGGTTGTTTTTAAAAGTGTGGCTTCTCTCTTTTGCTTCCTTCTTTCTGTTGCTTCCACTCTCACTATGTGAACTGCATATGCCAGCTCCCCTTTTCTTTTCCCCAGTGGAAGCAACATGAGGCCCTCCCCAGAAGCAGATGCTGGCATCATGCTTCTTAATAGTCTTGTGAGCCAAAGAAATCTCTTTTCTTTAGAAATTAACCAGCCTAAGGTATTTCTTTATGGGAATGCAAATTGACGAAGACACCTACCCTAACAAATTTTAAAGTATACAAACCGCATTGTTAATTACTATTGTATAGTAGATCTCTAAGGCCACTAAGCTATTCTCTTTCTTGCCTGAGAGCATTTTTTACTAAGGGAAAAACATAACAGGGATTTGAAATTCTTGTTACTTCATTGCCTAGTATATGAATATAAATAAAGATTTGGTAGGAAGACAGAAGAAGCCATTTTCTATTATCTAAGCTACCCTCTAGTTATTCTTTTTCCATGTTTTCATACATATGTTCAAGACTTTTCTGTGCTCAGAGCAATATCTATTCTACTCAGAAGACAAATATGTATTGACCTGTATTGTCCTTCACAGAATCAAAGAATCTCGGAGTTTAGAAGGACTATAGGAAATTTTCCCAAACTCCAACTAAATACCTACGTTTCTACAAATACCTCTAAATCTTTGCTTGAAAACTTCCAGTTACTAAGGCAGCCATATTTTTGTTGCTGGTAGAAAGGAGAACTACTCTGTTGATGAGAAATAAAATGGTTCTTTTTTCATTTGCTTTTTGTACTTTAGTAATTAGACCCGAGCTGCCTTCTTTTTCATGACAAGCTTTCAGATATTTAAAAGATAAATATCATGTCTTCTTCTAAGTCTTGTATTTCCCAAGATAAACACATTCTATTATAAAAAACCTGTTTCTTTTTCTGCCGTATTTCTGTCCTGGCCCCTAAAATAGGGATTTTTCACCTTCTAGAAGTATTGGGAAGAAATGCTTCACTTGTTCCTGGTCTCCTCTCATTCTTCTTGCTGTGGGCTGAAGAGTGCCTTTTCTAACTGGGAGATAGATAAATTCCTGAACATGTGAGCCTGAGCCCCCGATTAGTCATCTTTTTGTGTCATCTGTAGAGAGAGAAATGTGTTCGCCTCTGTTCCTGCTTCCAGGTGGAGAGAAGACCTGGCTAGGGCCCTATGCTGCCCTCTAGAGGTATGGCTACAGAACCTTCTCTATCCTTGATTATGGTGTTGATGTTCAGCAGATATAAGGCTCACCACAGATGGTCCTGGAATGAGCTGGGTCAGTGTCTCTTCTTTAGGTTGATCCTGGCAAGCACAGCTCCCAGAATCTAGAAACTGCAGGTCCAAGTCATATCCATAAATCCAGTTTTGCCAACAGTAAGATGATAGTTTCAGCTCTTCTGTTTATATTTCTCAATTACTTCCAAACTTGAAAGAGGAAAGATTGCAGTTATTGCCCCCTGAAGAAACCCCCCAGCATATGGCTTTATACCACGTATCTCGTGGTTTCTGGGCTTTTGAACATTTTCCAGTGGTCCAAATCCCATCCAAATGTGTTTCCCAGAACTGGAAGAATTAATCATGTGTAGACCGACAATATAGAAAGTTCTCTGTGTTCTGGACCCTAAAGCTTGGCAACTAAACACCTGAGTCATAGATACAGAGCCCAGGTACTTTATAAAGATATCATATTTCACATGACTAGAGTGTTCCACAGAAAACTGGGGAGATGGCTTCTCCGGAAACTCATGAGGTACCACCAGCTTCTTCCCTGCCTGGCCCTCTTTCACTTCTGAAAGTCAGGCATTAACAGGGTTTTGGGTCCTCACTGTAGATACCTGTACACAAAAGAGCATGAATAAGATTATCCACAAATGAGACCCATACAAGGGAAGGAGCAGATCATGGCATTGTGTCACCTCCCTTTCTTGGGAGCTGGCTCTAGAGTTATTTCTGATTTCCAGAGAGTTAGGGAAGGCATTTAATTTAGTTTCCAAATTACAGGGAACTGGAATTTGGATGAGATTTTGATCCTGTGGGTTATCAATCTCATTTTGTTTTCTGGGCTCACTGTGCCATGATGTAAGGACAGCCATCTATGTCCTGGACACTGGTCTTTTCTGCTACTCACTTGATTAAAATAGATTTGTTGATTCCCCTCAGCCTCAGAATGGATTCCTTTAATAAGACAAAAAAAAAAAAAAAAAAAGTGTGAGGTCAAAGTAACAATTCCTTTTATAAAAGGTAAAAATCACGATTTCTAAAATCTCCAAGGAGTAGAAGGAGAGTCCTAAAGTGCAGAGGGGACAGTCATCTGACTTAGTCTCCTTCCTTCATTTTCCCTTCTCCTGGGCAATCTTCCACATTGAGCCTCTCTGCTACCACCATGGTCAACTCTATAAATACATCTGCACCCTTTTGAAAGTCATGCTAGTTTGCTTTCTCTAAAAAGAAAAATCTGGGGCAAGACCTTGGGTGCAGTTAGTTTATTTGGGAGGCAATCCCAGAAAACATACATGCGAGATTAGGAAGTGAGACACAGAAGAGAGAAAAGCCAATACAGGATATGTTTGTGCTGAAAGTTATCTGGGGCTCATTCTTGCTGGATAGCCTTTAGAAAACTATGAAACATACCTCCAAATTTACCCATGAATCAGAGGAGACTGGGGCGTTTACCCAGCAACTCCTATTGTCACTGGTTGTCCAGAATTACCCTCAGAGGAATTAAATCCCCTGGTCATCCAAGTTTTACCTAGTTGGGTATATCTTTGCTGTCACAAAATGTATCTTAATGAAGAAGGGAGAGAAGCAGGTGCTTGTGATAGGAAGATGTGATGGGATGCCAGACACTGTCTGCTTTGGTAGCACGTACACTCAAGTGGATCTAGCAGCCATGTGGTGGAGTATCCATGGTGTCCGCTATGAAACCCCAGAAGCCCATATAAAAAGCATGAAGAACTTTTTCTTTTGTTTTGCTTTCCATTAGCCCAGATAAAAAAGGCTGATCTTTAAAAACCTACTTCTTCAAAATATTAAGATTGAATAAGAAATAAAGTAAATAAAAATAGATCACATGAAGAAACATAACAGATTAGGCCCTGAAATTCAGGTTAGATCCCTAACAACTGCATACTGTCTTCAAGGACAGTTCATTTTGACAGAGCCTTGCCACACTACCTACTTCCTTCTCAGCACTGGTGTCTGTCTCTCTATAGTGAACACATTCTGCCTCCTGCTACACAGGTTTGGTCTACAGATTCTTGTCATCTTTATTATCAATGCCAAATGGACCATATTAGCTTCCTTTCCTCCCTTGGCTGATTTTCTTGCCTGGGAATAACTTTTGCACATTTTTCCTGTGACAGTTTATAATAGTTGGCCACTAACACAATGGTCTTCAGAGCTAGACTATCTCAGATGGAATTCTAGATCTTCCATGTTGTGTGACCTTGGGAAATTTACTTAACTACTTAGTGCCTCAGTTTCTTCATCTGTAAAATAGAGATAATAGAAGAATTCAGTCATTGGGAAGGTTTAATCAGTTAATACAGAAACAATGCCTGGCACAGAAACACATAATATCAACTCTGGGTGTTCTTCTTATTATTATTAGACTGGCATTTATACACAGGTAATTATCACCCCCCTTCAGCTTAGCAAAATGAAGTGGACTTCCATTTCAGAGCCACTGTATACTGTCACACCAACTCAATAGGCACAACTTGCAATAAGAATCAGTACATACCGATAATATGAAGTTCTTTTTAATGGTAAGAACATTAGCAAAGCTAGAGTGAGTTGCCAGGGTCCCATCTCTTTTTATATGTGTGTGAATTTAGCCAAGTTCAGCAGAATTTTCTCTAGCCTTTCCTAACCAGCCTTAAATTGGAAGATATATTTGAAAACCCAGAACTAGGATTATTTGCCACAGGCAGAAATTCCATCTTTGAACATGATTGTCTCATCCATGGCTCCAGGTAGGGCAAACTAAAACTTTTCCTTGACGTTTCTCAAAGAGAGTGGTTGGTTATAGGTGCCCAACACTCACCTCTTCCATGAAGAAGAAACAAAACTGGCAAACAGATAATCCCATGTCAAATAGAGTGTCAAATAGTGTGTCTAAGGGAGAACACTGGAATTCAGCAAGTAAGTAACAATCCCCTCCGAGGAATGAAAAGCCTTGGGATGGCAGCAGTAAGAAAGGAATGGAGGACACAGCAAGGACTGATATGCAGCCAAAAGGGAGTCACCCCTGTGGGAAAAGGTAAACATGAGGTCCCTAGCAATCCACATTCCCACCACAGATATCAGTAATCCTAGCATCAGGAGAGCCCCACAGCCCTCACCTAGTTGGATATATCTTCACTGAGTCCAATATAGGATACTGGAGTCCATCTGATTGGGTTACCCATAGAGAAAATTAATTCTGTATACCTCCTACTCCTTGGGACCTAGGCTGCAGCATAATTTTGAGAAAGGAGCCACCACCAGAGTACATCATTCCCAGAAGCCCAAATTTCCCCTGCATTGTTACATTTCAGGGGTGCCACCAACATCCTACGACATCTATGCCAAGGGCTGCAGCAACATAACACCATCTGGACCTAGTGGTGCAGTCATGACCCCGGAAACTGAACCCACAAAGTGCTATATGTATACACAGAAAAACACAGTAGAGAGGCTGCACCCAAGACAGAGCCAAGTGGTTTGCGTGCTCCCCCAGACCTAAGAACTCCCTATCTGATGCCCACAACTGCCACTGGCATCCCTGCTTTCCTCAGCAGCAGAACTACCACACACCCATTTTACCACCCAGGGATCCAAAGATCAGATTTCTTGGAGCCCTTGGAAAGGAAAGGAAACTGTCTTTCCAGCAGCAGAGCCACTGAAGCCTAAGGATGAGCCTGCCAGAAATCCACAACCCCAGCAGAACTGTACTACAGTCTCAACAAACAACTGCAACTTAAGCCATTGAGGCACTTACAAAGACCATTAGCATTAATTATAGTCAAAGAAATAATATGGAGACTATACTACTGCACCAACCCAGAAACAAAGCCAAATGCACCTTAGCCAACTGATTCTATAGGACCTATGTATAGGGAAAAAGTCTTTGCTTACAAAAACTCCAAAAAAATTAGAAGTGACTACTCCACCCTATGTGCAGATAACATGTAGAAACAAAAGAAATGTGAAAAAGCAAGGAAATATGTCACCTGCAAGGGGGCATAATAATTCTCCAGCAGCAGACCCCCTAAGAAAAGGAAATCTATGAAATGCCTGAAAAGTGATCCAAAGTAATGATTTTAAGGAAACTCACTGAAATACAAGAGAATACAGATAGATAATTCAACAAAATGAAGAAAAAAAATTATGAACTAGGCTTGGCACCTGTGGATCAAGCAGCTAAGGTGCCAGCCACATACACCTGAGCTGGTGGGTTCGAATCCAGCCTGGCCCGCCAAACAACAATGATGGCTGCAACCCAAAATAGTGGGCATTGTGGTGGGCACCTGTAGTCCCAGCTACTTGGGAGGTGGAGGCAGGAGAATCACTTGAGCCCAGGAGTTAGAGGTTGCTGTGAGCTGTGATGCCACAGCACTCTACCCAAGGCAACAGCTTGAAGCTCTGTCTCAAAAAAAAAAAAAAAAAAAAAAAAAAAATTATGTTCTAAATAAGAAAATTGATCAAAAATCTTAGAACTGAAGAATTTAGTGAATAAAACAAAAATGATAATTGACAGATTCAACAATAGACTAAATCAAGCATAAGAAAAAAAATTCTAAGCTTGAAGCCCAGTTTTTCTGGAAGAACCCAGTCAAAGAAAACAGAAAGAAAAAGAATTTGTAAAAAGAATGAAGAAAACCTTTAGGACATATGGGATACCATTAAGAGAAAAAAGAAATGTACATTATGGTAATGTCAAAAAAGGAAGAAATGGAAAAAGGCATAAAAAATCTATATGATGAAATAATAGCTAAAACATCTCGAGTCTTGGGAGAGACATGAGATACAGGAAGCTTAAAAATCCCCAAATAGATTCAACCAAAAAAGGATCTCCTCCAAAGCACATTATAATCAAACTATCAAAAGTCAAAGACAAAGAACAATTCACATATAAAGGAATCCACATCAGAATACAGCAGAAACATTGCAAGCCAGGAAGAATAGATGATATATTTAACAGGATGATAGAAGAAAAAAAAAACCTGCCAGGTAAGAATTTATAGCCAGCCTAGATAGCCTTCATAAATAAAGGAGAAATAAATTCTTTCCCAGACAAGAAAATACTAAGGCTCAGCACCTGTAGCACAGTGGTTATGACGCCAAGCACATGCACCTGAGGCTGGTGAGTTCGAACCTGGCCCATGCCAGCTAAATAACAATAACTGAAACAAGAAAATAACCAGGAGTTGTGGCAGGCACCTATGGTCCCAGCTACTTGGGAGGCTGAGGCAAGAGAATCACTTAAGCCCAAGAGTTGGAGGTTGCTGTGAGCTGTGATGCCACAGTACTCTACTGAGGGCAACATAGTGAGACTCTGTCTCAAATAAATAAATAAATAAATAAATAAATAAATAAATAAATAAATAAATAAAAGAAAATAAAAAAGAAAAGAAAAAACTAAGGAAATTCATCACCACTAGACTGGCCAAATAAAAAAAATGCTTAAAAGAGTCCTACATCCAGAAGTGAAAGGATAATATCTACCACATCTACCATCATGAAAACACACAAAAGCATAAAACTAATAAGTAGATATACCAATAAGAAAGAGAAAAATCAAATGTTATCACTACAAAAGCCTCTACCAAACCCACCAAATAAACAATAAAATAAGAAAAAAGAAGCAAAAGTTATACAAGACAACAGAAAATAACTAAGAAAATGACAGGAACAAGTCTTAATCTATCAGTAACAACCTTGAATGAACAGTTTAATAATGAAAGACATGTATTGGCAGAAAAGATTGTTTTTTAAAAGACACAAATATATGCTAACTATAAGAAACTCACTTCACCTGTGTAAACACACATAGAAAAAGTTTAGGGATGGGAAAAGATATTCTATGCAAATGAAAAACAAAGGAGGAATATCTATACTTATATAAAACTATTAAAAAAAAAAAAACAAAAACATTAAAAGAGGGTTTCTTGGGCAGTGCCTGTGGCTCAAAGGAGTAGGATGCCAGTCCCATATGCCAGAGGTGGCGGGTTCAAACCCAGCCCTGGCCAAAAAACTGAAAAAAAAAAAAAAAAAAAAAAAGGTTTGTTGTACATGGCCTTTATAATTCTGATGTAAGTCCCATCTATTTCTATTTTGTTAAGCATTCTTATAAAGTGTGCTAAATTTTGTTGAATGCATATTCTGCATCTGTTGAAAGGATCATATCAAAAGCACCTATAGTGAGAATAAGATGGAGTCAGGCAGACTAGAGCAGACATGACACAGCCAGTCTGGTCAGTTTAGGTCCTCCCTGACCTTCATCCATCTCCCATTCTTACTGTTTTGTAAATTTAGCTCCGACCCTAAAAATGCCTATCTTGACTAGTTTAGGTGGATATAGTTAGGAAATTAACCCTTGAATTGGAATGTTGTAATAGGTCACTGAGTTATGGTGATTATAGGGTCTATGCTGTGGTCTTTGCTTTGAACTTTTATGTATAAAACTGTAATTTTGGAAATGGAAGAACAGAATAGTCTTGGAGAGGCTAAAGTTTGCATAATGGCTGACAGTGACAAGCAGCCAGATTCTCTTCATTTGGTAACAATATGGTCCTTGTTTTTGCATCTATTTATGTGATGGATTATGAAACATTTATAGATTTACATAGGTTGAACCATCCTTGTTTCACTGGGATAAAGCCCATTTGGTGATGATGAATTTTTTTTTTTTTTTTTGATGTGCAGCTAAATTCGGTTTGCTTAGATTTTATTGAGAATTTTTGCATCTATATTCATAAGGGATATTGGTTCCTATATCCATAAGGGATTTCTTTCTTAGTTGTTTCTTTTCCTAGTTTTGATATCAAGGTGATATTGGGTTCATAGAACAAGTTAAGGAGGATTCTTGCCTTCTCAATGTTAAGAAATAATTTCTGCAGTATAGGTACAATCTCTTCTTTGTAGGTTTAGTAAAATTCGGGTGTGAAACCATCTGGCCCAGGAAACCATCCTCAAATTCCCATCTGGTTTTTGACAAAGCAGATAAAAACATACACTGGGGAAAGAATCCCTATTCAATAAATGGTTCTGGGAAGATTGGATAACCACATGTAAAAGACTAAAATAGCATCTGCACTTTTTACCACTTATAAAAAATTAATTTATGAGGAATAGAAGGCTTAAACCTAAGGCAAAAAAACTCTAAGAATTCTAGAAGAAAACATTGGAAAAACTCTTCTAGATATCAGGCTCAGGAAAGAATTTACAAAGAAGACTTCAAAAGCAATCATAGCAACAACAAAAATAAACAAGTGAGACCTAATCAAATTTAAAAGTTTTTACACAGCCACGGATACAGTCAATAAGAGTAAATAGACAACCCACAGAATGGGAGAAACTAGTTGTATGCTATATATACAACAAAGAGCTGATAACAGAATCTACAAAGAAAAATAAATCAGCAAGAAAAAAATCAAACAACTCCATTTAATAGTGAGCAAAAGACAGAAATGGAAACTTTTCAAAGGAAGATAGCCTAATGGCCAGAAAACATATGAAAAATGCTCAATATCTGTAAAAATTAGGGAAATGCAAATTAAAACCACAATGAGATATCACCTAACTCCAGTGAAAATGGCTCTTATCAAAAAGCCCCCAAATAACTGTTGGTGCAGATGCAGAGAAAATGGAACACTAACATACTGTTGGTGGGACTGTAAATCAGTACAGCCTCTGTGGAAAGTGGTATGGAGATACCTCAAAGACCTAAGTAGACCTACCATTCAATTCAGTAATTACACTACTGGGTGTTTACCCAAAGGAAAAAATGACATTTTATCATAAAGACATTTTTATTCAAATGTTTTTAGCAGCACAATGCACAATAGCAAAGATGTGGAAAAACCCAAGTGCTCATCAATACATGAATGGTATAAAATGTGGTCAGCCCTACAGTACTAGTGAACTATTGTCTATTGTAAGAACCTGAATGGACCTGGAGAACATTCTTCTAAGTGAGGTAGTGCAAGAATGGAAAAACATACACTACGTGTATTCAATACTAAATTGGAATTAGTTGATCAACACTTACATGGACATAAGAAAGTAAAACTCAATGGGAATCAAGCAGGTGTGAGGGTTTTTTTTTTTTTTTAATTAAATCATAGCTGTGTACATTAGTTTGATCATGGGGTACCATACACTGGGTTTTATAGAATATTTGACACATTTTCATCACACTGGTTAACATGACCTTCCTGGCATTTTCTTAGTTATTGTTTTAAGACATTTACATTCTATATTTACTAGGTTTCACATATACTCTTGTAAGATGCACCGCAGGTGTAATCCCACCAATCGCCTTCCCTCTGTCCACGTCCCTCCTTCCCTCCCCTCCCTTTCCCCCTTCTCCCTATTCTTGGGTCAGAACTGGGTTATAGCTTTCATGTGAAAGCCATAAATGAGTTTCATAGTAGGGCTGAGTACATTAGATACTTTTTCTTCCATTCTTGAGATACTTTACTAAGAAGAATGTGTTCAAGCTCCATCCATATAAAAATGAAAGAGGTAAAGTCTCCATCTTTCTTTAAGGCTGCATAACATTCCATGGTGTACATATACCACAATTTATTAATCCATTCGTGGATCGATGTGCACTTGGGCTTTTTCCATGACTTAGCAATTATGAATTGGGCTGCAATAAACATTCTGGTACAAATATCTTTGTTATGATGTGATTTTTGGTCCTCTGGGTATATGCCTAGTAGAGGAATTATAGGATTGAATGGCAAGTCTATTTTTAGATCTCTAAGTGTTCTCCAAACATTTTTCCAAAAGGAATGTATTAATTTGCATTCCCACCAGCAGTGTAGAAGTGTTCCCTTTTCTCCACATCCACGCCAACATCTCTGGTCTGGTGATTTTGTGATATAGGCTAATCTTACTGGAGTTAAATATCTCAAAGTAGTTTTGATTTGCTTTCCCCTAATGATTAAAGATGATGAGCATTTTTTCATATGTCTGTAGGCTGTGCTCCTGCCTTCTTCAGAGAAGTTTTTCTTCAAGTCCCTTGCCCAGCCTGCGATGGGATCACTTGTTCTTTTCTTGCTTATACATTTGAGTTCTCTGTGGATTCTGTTTATTAAACCTTTGTCGAAGACATACTCTGAAAATATCTTCTCCCATTCTGAGGGCTGTTTCCTTTCTTCTTGGCACTGCAGAAGCTTTTCAGTTTGATCAGGTCCCAGTAGTGTATTTTTGAAGCTGCTTCAATTACCTGGGGGTCCTCCTCATAAAATACTCGCCCAGACCGATTTCTTCAAGGGTTTTCCCTGTACTCTCTTCTAGTATTTTTATAGTCTCATGTCTTAAGTTTAAATCTTTAGTCCAGTGAGAGTCTATCTTAGTTAATGGTGAAAGGTGTGGGTCCAGTTTCAGTCGTCTACAGGTTGCCAGCCAGTTCACCCAGCACCATTTGTTAAATAGGGAATCTTTTCCCCACTGAATGTTTTTAATTGGCTTGTCAAAGATCAAATAACGGTAAGTAGCT
>CAUYPK010020015.1:0-20546 GCA_963574355.1 Loris lydekkerianus
GATATTTGTACCAGAATATTTATTGCAGCCCTATTTACAATTGCTAAGTCATGGAAAAAACCCAAGTGCCCATCGATCCACGAATGGACTAATAAATTGTGGTACATGTATACCATGGAATATTATACAGCCTTAAAGAAAAATGGAGACTTTACCTCTTTTGTGTTTACATGGATGGAGCTGGAACATATTATTCTTAGTAAAGTATCCCAAGAATGGAAGAAAATGTATCCAATGTACTAACCCCTACTATGAAACTAATTTAGGGTTACCACAGGAATGCTGTAACCCAACTGCAATCTATGAATAGGGGGAAGGGGGAAAGGGAGGGGAGGGAGGGGGGTGGAAGGAGGGGGATTGGTGAGAATACACTTCTGGTGCATCTTACAATGGTATATGTGAAACTTAGTAAATGTAGAATGTAAACGTCTCAACACAATGACTGTGAAATTGCCAGGAAGGCTATGTTAACCAGTGTGATATAAACGTGTCAACCTGTCTGTGAAACTAATGTATGATGCCCTATGATCATACCATTGTACATAGCTATGATTTAATAAACAAAATAAATAAATAAAATAATTGTAATAACTTCAGTTAATAGTGTTTTTGTCGTACAGTTACATGACAATTTTACAATTTTATATTTCTTACTAAGAAGAATGTGTTTCAACTTCTTCCAAGTAAACACAAAAAATGTAAAGTCTCCATCTTTTCTTATATCTACATAGTATTCCATGATATACATGTACCACAGTTTGTTAATCTATTTAAGAGTTGATGGGCACTTGGGTTGCTTTCATGTCTTGGCAATTGTGAATTGAGCTGCAATAAACATTCTGGTATAAATGTCCTTATGGTAAAATAATTGTTTTTCCTCTGCATAGATACATAGTAATCAGATTGTGAGATCAAATGGAAGGTACACTTTTAGTTATTTGGAATTCTCCATACTTCTTTCCATAGAGGTTGAATTGGTTTGCATTCCCAGTAGCAGTGCAAAAGTGATTCCTTCTCTCCACTTCTACGTCATCATCTGAAGATTTGGGATTTTATAATTTGGACTAACCTCACTGGAATTAGGCGATATCTCTAGAGGTTTTGATTTGCGTGTTTCTTATGATTAGGAGCAATGAGTATTTGTTCATGTGTTTTTTGGCCAGTCACCTGTCATCATCAGTGAAGTTTATGTTCAAGTTTCTTCCCATCTTATGAATAGGATTGGGGTGCAGAGACAAGATGGCTGACTGAAGCCAGCTTTCCACAGAGGCTCTCGACCAGAAGGAGAGTTAAAGGACAGAAATTTAGCAAGTAACCTGGTGGATTAGAGCTGCACCAAGGTTGAAGAATGAACATCAACACTGCTGAGGCCAGCTGCGACCCCAAGGATAGAAACAAAAGATATGAAATCCATCACCAAGCAGACAGAAGTACCATCCCCCATGAGAATGGCTTGGAGTACCCCATGAACAAATTAGCAGAGTTCAAAAGTCCTCCCATTATACTCCACAGGAGAGACCCTATAAAAACTGGACCTACTTCCCCTACTAGGGTGCCATGGCACTCTCCTGCAAGTCATAAAACTGTGTAAAACTGTATATATTATGTACCAGAAATTCTGAGCTCCCAGCCCTCCCCTCCACTCTCACTTTGAGGTCTGGAGGCCTCTCCCCCAGGAGTCCAGATTCTTGTGTGATTTTTCGAGGGGTGTGGACAGGACCTGGACTGCCGCTGTTCAGTGCTGATTCAGCGGCACAAGAGTGAGGAGAGGATGGTCAGCTGAGAGGGAACCATGCTGGAGCGAGCAGTGCCCTGAGGCACAGAGCAGAAGCCATTTTTGGCAACAATAGGACTCACTCCTGGGTATTGTGGAGTCACACCCCCTTTCTCTCTGGGCGGCCAGAGAAGGTTGGGCATCTTCTAAGGTGGCAACCACTGGTGGAACATATCTG
Source organism: Loris lydekkerianus (assembly GCA_963574355.1). Classification (NCBI taxonomy): domain Eukaryota; kingdom Metazoa; phylum Chordata; class Mammalia; order Primates; family Lorisidae; genus Loris; species Loris lydekkerianus. Next base: position 1,953 of record CAUYPK010020015.1, read on the forward strand.
GGACAGAATTGCAGGCCCCATGAGTAAAGGGTGTGCCTGAGGCAGTACTGGCCTGGGTGGAGCATGGGGACTAGAAATCGCGCATGCTGGACCAGCTGACTCTCAGCGTGGGGCTGACCCAGAGGACCACTTTACTGAGCCTAAGACACACCCAAACCTCAGGGGATCATCAGCCTAAACAAAGAAGGGCAGGAGGCTAGAACTGACAGTTAACCGTGCTGCAAATACAAACCTGCAGCAGCAAAGAAAGGGCCTGAGGTGCAGGTTCTGTGAACTCAAAACAGCTTATTTTCCACAGGGGAATTTAGCTGGGACAGAAACAAATTTTGCAAAGTTGTTCTGTTCAGTCAGCAACATCAATCAAGGGATGGGGAGGGGCTGGAATTGAATGAACGCCCCCCTAGCCTCCATCAAGCACCGGAGGTTGTGAGGCCTCACCTCCCTCTGCTGGATAGAGGCAAAGAGCAACAGCCTGGCTGAGGAGAAATAGATTTCCTGTGATTCAGGCAGGTGCAAACCCCTAAAGTATCTGCACATTGGAGGCAACTGGGTCACAGTCCTGCAGGGTTATGAGTAACTGGGGGTGACAGAGGTGCAAGGTGGGGAAGGAGGCATCAACCCTCCCAGACTAATCTATTTTCTGGAGGGGTCCTCCTAACCTCACAGAGCACTGGAGCAAGCCATATTTGAGTTGTCAGCAGACCCCTGTGATCTAGTTACCAGAGACTTTTTGAACTCTTTCACCTGAGACAGATGCTGACTGAGACAATTTATTTGAACCTTTTGAACTGAGCCAATCGCCAGTGGACTATACAAGAGGTGCCCTGGGTGTGTGGTTGTAGGAAGGTTTGATTTTCCTTTTCCAATTGTTACCTGTGGCGGGTGGGGTGACTTAATGGCTAGATTTCTCCACAGCTGAGACTTCAACCCAGAGTAACTGTTTCACTAGGGTCAGAGACCAGCTGAAAACAAGACAGAGCCACTTAGCCCCACCACACAAAACAGCTCCCCATTTTCTCAGGCCTTAGCACTGTACAGGCCCGCAGCAAAGCTCCAGGGAAAAAGTCAAACAGTGTAAAATAATCATGGGGCAGGATCAGTGGGAAAACTCTGGTAACATGAATAACCAGAGTAGATCAAAACCCTCATGGAAAGATAGGGCAGATGTAACTGAAGATCCCATTCATAAAAAATAGCCGAGATGTCAGAAATCAAATTCTGAATTTGGATTGCAAACAAGATAAATAGAATGGAGGAAAATTTGGAATTAGAAATTTGAGGAGCAGTTTAAAAGTTGGAATTAGAAATTTGAAGAGAAATTCAAGAGTTGTCTCTAGAATTCAATGAATTTTAAGGCAAAACCACCAAAGATTTTGATACATTGAAGCAAGAATTTGCAGTCATCAAAGATTTGAAAAATACAGTAGAATCCCTCAGGAACAGAGTGGAGCAAGCAGAAGAAAGGATTTCTGACATTGAAGACAAAGCTTTTCAATGCTCCCAAACTCTCAAAAAGGAGATAAATGGAGAGCAAAAACAGATCATTTTGTCAGAGAGCTCTGGGGTAATTCAAAGAAGGCTAAGATTTGCCTCCTTGGAATCCCTGAAAGTGATAAAGTGGATTTGCAAGGCACAGATGCCCTTCTCCATGAAATTATGAAAGAGAATTTTTCAGACATGCCAAGAGATTATGAAATTCACATAGCAGACAATTTCAGAACCCCAGCAAGATTCAACTCGAATAATACATCCCCCAGGCACATCACTAACTTCACTAAAGCTAATGTGAAGGAGAAAATTCTGAAAGTAGCCAGAAGTAAGAAACCTATTACCTACAAAGTGAAGAATATTAGAATGACTGCAGATTACTCTGCTGAACATTTTCAAGCCAGAAGAGGGTGATCATCAACTTTAAATTTCCTGAAACAAAATAACTTTCAACCCCAGATCCTGTATCCAGCTACACTGAGTTTCATTTATAACAGAGAAATTAAATACTTTAATGACATTCACATGTTGAAGAAATTGGCCATAACCAAACCCACTCTTCTGGATATTCTCAGACCTATCCTTCATAATGACCAGTCCAGTCCTCTACCACAAAAATAAACTCACTCAGAAACTTTTGATCAAACTCCAACATCCACAGTGGCAAAAAGGTTAAAAATGTCCACTGGAATTTCAAAAAAACTCGATACCCCCTATTTTACAAGACTTATCAATATTCTCTATTAATTTGAACAGCTTAAACTGTCCTCTAAAGAGGCACAGGTTGGCTGACTGGATACAAAAACCAAGGCCAGATATTTGCTGCATACAAGAATCACATCTCACCTCAAAAGATCAATATAGATGCAGGGTAAAAGGATGGTCATCCATATTTCAGACAAATGGTAATCAGAAAAAAAGCAGGTGTTGCAATTCTATTTGCAGATATAATAGGATTTAAACTTTCAAAAGTAAGGAAGAATAAGAATGGTCACTTCATATTTGTTAAGGGTAATACTCAATATGATGAGAGTTCAATTATTAATATTTATGCACCCAACCAGAATGCACCTTAAATTATAAGAGAAACTCTAGCAGACATGAGCAACTTGATTTTCTCTAGCTCCATAATAGGTGGAGATTTCAACATTCCTTTGGCAGTGTTGGATAGATACCTCAATAAGAAGCTGAGAAAAAGAAAATTTAGATTTAAACCTGACCATCCAACATTTGGGTTTAGCAGACTTTTACAGAACATTTCATCCCAACAAAACTGAATACACATACTTCTCATCAGCCCATGGAACTTACTCCAAAATCGATCACATCTTAGGTCACAAGTCTAACCTCAATAAATTTAAAGAAATATAAATTATTTCTTGCATCTTCTTGGACCACCATGGAATAAACTTTGAACTCAGTAACAACAGGAAACCACATACTCATACAAAAGCATGGAAGTTAAATAACCTTATGCTGAATGATAGCTGAGTCAAAATGAGATTAAAAAGGAAATTGCCAATTTTTTGGAACAAAATGACAATGAATACAAGAATTATCAGAACCCCTGGGATACCACAAAGGCAGTTCTAAGAAGATAATTTATAGCACTGCAAGCCTTCCTCAAGAGAACAGAAAGAGTGGAAGTTAATTTAAAAGGACATCTCAACCAACTGGAAAAGGAAGAACATTTCAACCCCAAACCCAGTAAAAGAAAAGAAATAGCCAAAATTAGAGCAGAATTAAATGAAATTGAAAACAAAAGAATTATACAACATATCAATAAATCAAAAAGTTGGTTTTTTGAAAAGGTCCATAAAATAGATAAACCTTTGGCTAAACTAACCAGGAAAAAAAAGAGTAAAATCTCTAATTTCATCAATCAGAAATAACAATAGACGAAAAAGACAACAGACTCCTCAGAAATTCAAAAAAATGCTTAATGAATATTACAAGAAACTTTATTCTCAGAAATACAAAAATCTGAAGGAAATTAACCAATACTTTTAAGCATGCCACCTTCCAAGACTTAGCCAGAATCAAGTGGAAATGTTCAACAGGCCTATATTAAATTCTAAAATAGCATCAACCATGCAAAATCTTCCTAAAAAGAAAAGCCCGGACCCAGATGGCTTCACATCAGAACTCTACCAAACCTTTTAAGAGGAACTAGTACTTATATTACTCAACCTGTTCCAAAGTATAGAAAAAGAAGGAATAATACTCAACACCTTCTATGAAGCAAACATCACCCTGGTCCCCAAACCAGGAAAAGACCAACAAGAAAAGAAAATTACAGGCCAATATCACTAATGAATATAGATGCAAAAATATTCAACAAGATCCTAACCAACAGAATCCAACAACACATCAAACAAATTATACATCATGACCAAGTAGGTTTTATCCCAGGGTCTCAAGGCTGGTTCAATAGGTAAATCTATAAATATAATTCAGCACATAAACAAATTAAAAAACAATGACCATATGATTCTCTCAATTGATGCAGAAAAACTTTTTTGATGATATCCAGCATTTCTTCATGATCAGAACACTTAAGAAAATTGGTATAGAAGGGACAATTCTTAAACTGATAGAGGCCATTGGCAGCAAACCCACAGCCAATATTGTACTGAATGGAGTTAAATTGAAATTGTTTCCACTCAGATCATAAACCGGACAAGGTTTCCCATTGTCTCCACTACTCTTTAACATTTAGCCATCACAATTAGGGAAGAAAAGGCGATCAAGGGTATCCATATAGGATCAGAAGAAATCAAACTTTCACTTTTCACAGATATTATGATTGTATATCTGGAAAACACCAGGGATTAAGAAAAAACAAGGGATTCTACTACAAAATTCTTAGAAGTGATCAAGGAATACAGCAGCATCTCAGGTTACAAAATCAACATTCATAAATCGGTAGCCTTTATATATACGCACAATAGTCAAGCCGAAAAAACAGTTAAGAACTCTATTCCATTCACAGTAGTCCCAAAGAAGATGAAATATTTGGGAGTTTATCTAACACAGGAAGTGAAAGATCTCTATAAAAAGAATTATGAAACTCAAAGAAAAGAAAACAGATGAGAATGTTAACAAAGGGAAAAACATACCATTCTCATGGCTGAGAAGAATCAATATTGTGAAAATGTCTATATTACCCAAAGCAGTATACATTTTTAATGCAATCCCTATTAAAGCTCCACTGTCATATCCTAAAGATCTTGAAAAAATAATACTTCATTTTATACGGAATCAGAAAATAACTCAAATAGGCAAGACATTACTCAGGAAAAAAAAAAAAAAAAGGAGGAATCATGCTACTGGACATCAGACTATACTATAAATTGATAGTTATCAAAACAGCATAGTACTGGCACAAAAACAGAGAGGTAGATGTATGGAACAGAATAGAGAACCAAAAGATTAACCCAGCTACTTACCGTTATTTGATTTTTGACAAACAAATTAAAAACATTCAATGGGGAAATGATTCCCTATTTAAAAAATGGTGCTGGGTGAACTGGTTGGTAACTTGTAGAAGACTGAAACTGGACCCACACCTTTTACTATTAACTAAGATAGACACTCACTGGATTAAAGATTTAAACTTAAGACATGAAACTATAAAAATACTGGAAGAGAGAGCAGGGAAAACTCTTGAAGAAATCGGTCTGGGTGAGTATTTTATGTGGAGGACCCTCCAGGCAATTGAAGCAGCTTCAAAAATATACTACTGGGACCTGATCAAACTAAAATTCTTCTGTACAGCCAAGAACACAGTAAGTAAATCAAGTAGACAGCCCTCAGAGTGGGAGAAGGTATTTACAGATTATGTCTCCGTCAAAGGTTTAATAGCCAGAATCCACAGAGAACTCAACCATATAAGCAAGAAAAGTACAAGTGATCCCATCGCAGGCTGGGCAAAGGACTTGAAGAGAAACTTCTCTAAAGAAGACAGGTGCACGGCCTACAGACATATGAGAAAATGCTGATCATCCTTAATCATCAGAGTAATGCAAATCAAAACTACTTTGAGATATTATCTAATTCCAGTAAAATTAGCCCATATTACAAAATCCCAAGACCAGAGATGTTGGCGTGGATGTGGAGAAAAGGGAACACTTCTACACAGCTGGTGGGTATGCAAATTAATACATTCCTTTTGGAAAGATGTTTGGAGAACACTCAGAGATCTAAAATAGATCTGCCATTTAATCCTATAATTCCTCTACTAGGTATATACCCAGAAGACCAAAAATCACATTATAACAAAGATATTTGTACGAGAATGTTTATTGCAGCCCAATTTATAATTGCTAAGTCATGGAAAAAGCCCAAGTGCCCATTGATTCACAAATGGATTAATAAATTGTGGTATATGTACACCATGGAATATTATACATTCTAAAAGAAAGATGGACTTTACCTCTTTCATGTTTACATGGATGGAGCTGGAACATATTCTTTTTAGTAAAGTATCTCAAGAATGGAGGAAAAAGTATGCAATGTACTCATCCCTACTATGAAACTAACTTATGGCTTTCATATGAAAGCTATAACCCAGTTATAACCTAAGAATATAGGGAAGAGGGGGAGGAAGGGGGGGAGGATGAGCAGAGGGATGATGATTTTTGGGATTACACCTATGGTGTATCTTATAAGGGTCCATTGAAACTTTGTAAATGTAGAGTATAAACGTCTTAACACAATAACTAAGAAAATTCCAGGAAGGCCATGTTAACCAGTGTGATGAAAATATGTCAAATGGTCTATAAAACCAGTGTATGGTGCCCCATGATCGCATTTATGTACACAGCTATGATTTAATAAAAAATAAAAAAAATAGTAAATAAAAATAAAGAAATTAAAAAATAAATAAAAATTTAAAAAATTAGAATATAAAACAGCCAGGCATTGTGGCAGGTGCCTGTAGTCCTGGCTACTCGGGAGGCTGAGGCAAGAGAATTGCCTAAGCCCTGAAATTGGAGGTTGCTGTATGCTGAGACACCACAGCACTGTACCAAGGGTGATAAAGTGAGACTCTGTCTCTACAAAAAAAAAAAAAAAAAAAACATTATTCTGCATGTTCCTCCCCATGTGTTTTTTCAGCTTGTTTTTCATATTAATTATACGTTTTCTTAGCTGAAATGTTAGATTGACCCTAAAAGGTTGAGAGATAATCTAATTAGAGACATTAGGCTGCACCCCAGAAAAGCTATTTGAAATCTAAAACTCGTGTGTGAGATCAGATGAAGGCCCTAGGAAATGGAGATTATTTCCTTCACCAGTTTGCTGGAGCTTGGCTGGTGGCCCTTTCCCCACAGCCTCATGGGTCTTCTTTTGGGTGCTGGTGTTTGACTATCACGGACAGTAAGCTTTACTCTCTCCTGTTTCAGTGGGCAGCACAGATGGGCAGGCCACCGGGTAAGTGCCCTGAGTTGAGGGTGGCTACAAGAAGGCAAACTACTTCTGTTTGAGGTCAGGCCATTCTCTACTCAGTTTAAGGAAGCCACCATATTTCACTGGAGTCCCTGTTGTAAAAAATTTGAACCACAATGGACCCTACTGCTAATTGCTGGACGAGAGGTATCCATGAACGGACCACCAATTCTGACTCTCATGGTGTTAACCCCCTTGTGCAAACAAATTTACATCAGTGAAAACCTATGGTCCCCCACCAGAATCAGCTGGAAGAGGGGAATGCACCAGTAGCTCAAATCATTCTTTTCCAGTGGTGCAAACACTCCTTGTCAAAACAAGTTCAATGAAGCTGCAGTCTTTCTCCTAAGTCTGGTTTGTAGACTTGGTACAATGCAGCCATCACCTGTGGCTGGGGAGGAGGATCTGGTTCCTGGACCTTCCCAGGGTAGGTCACCTGAGACTAGGAATATCTCTCTCTCAGTTGGCAGAAGGGGTACTAGGTGACACTGGGCACAGTTACTAAGCAAGAACTGTCCAGAGGGTAGAGAATAGATCCCTCTTAGAACAAGGCAGAGTCAGGAGAATCTACGCTGTGCCAAAGTTAGTGTTTTACAGCCACAATTGCCTGTCATAAATGGGGATGGGTGGTCTCAGTGGACCACACAACATAGATGTCTCTCCGAGATCTTGTCAAACACCCTGACCTCTGAACGGGGTATTCCTTCAGGGAACCAGGAAGTGGGATGGTGGGCTGTGGGTTCAGGATTGCAGAGGAAAATTTGTTTACTTTTGCCCCAGGCAGAATGGGAACCAGGAGGTGAAAATTACTTGGCACAGGAGAAGAGGAACTTCATGGCTCTCAAAGAAATCCTTTGTTCCAGGCTCACTCACAGAAAACCCATGGCAGGCTCCCCATTTGGGGGGAGGTCTTCCTTCCTCATTGGCAACAGGCACATTCTGTCTAGTTGCTCCTTACCTGATCTCTGTTCTCTTTCTCATCCTCCTAGTTTGCCTCAGTGGGGATAATTGTTTTTGTTTGTTTGTTTGTTTGTTTGTTTTTTCACTGTGTTTAACTCTCCAAATTCAATTTCCTAAATTCACTTCAGTTTGACTTTTCTCCTTCTGGATATGAGCTTTTGGTAAAGGTTACCTCTAGTTATTCATCTTGTCCCATCTTATCTATCTATCTATCTATCTATCTATTTATGTATTTATTTAGAGACAGAGTCTGAAGCTGTCACTCTGGGTAGAGTGCCATGATGTCACAGCTCACAGCAACGTCAACTCTTGGGCTTAAGCAATTCTCTTGCCTCAGCCTCCCAAGTAGCTGGGAATATAGAGGCCTGCCACAATGTCCGGCTATGTTTGTTGTTGTTTTTGTTGTTGTTGTTGTTGTCATTGTTTGGCAGGCCTGTGCTGGATTCAAACCCACCAGATCCAATGTATGTGGCTGGTTCCCTAGCTGCTGAATTACAGGTATTGAGCCTTGCCCCCTCTTGATATGTTACAATTGTGTGTGACAGTATTGAACTCTAAGTATTGTTTAGTGTGATTAAAAATTTTACTATAGATCAGTTAGTTATTCATTTCCAATAAAATTATCTGTGTTTACTTGCCTGTATGAATAAAGAATACCGCTAATATGTTTATAACTTAACATGTTTGTTTTATTGGTTTGTGCTCAAAATTTGTTTGATTCTGTCTGGGTGAGTATTCATGAATATTGTAATTTCAGCATCTGTTTATTGATGAATATGTATTACATTTGTGTGAGAGAGATACTTTTGTAATTTGAGGGGAAATTTTGAAAAGTTTTATGAGTGTATGTTTAAGATATTATTTTATTCTAATTATTATAAAACAAATAATATAAAATTTACAATTTAATTATTTACATCAGTCATGTTAATTATATTTACAATGTTATGGAATGTATATCTATAATGTACACATCTTGAAAGACTAAAATTCAGTAATATAAAGCAAAAGTCTATTTTGCCATTTCCTAACCCCTGACAAATATCATTCTTTTATTTTGTTTCCAAAAGAGCGACTACATCAGAAATATTATATAAGTATAATCAGATATGCTACATCTGCATATTTTTCACTGACATTTAAATATGCACAATGTCATCAAGGTATATAACTTTTGCATGTATTATAAGTTTATCAATTTCTGAATAGCTGAAAAAGAATCCATTATATTTATGTTCCAAATTGTATTTATACAATTGGAATAAGGGCAGTTTGGTAAGTACAGTTTGGACTTACTTTAATCTCCTGGTTTTTGTGAACATTGGTGTATGAATGTGGGTTTGTAAATAGCTGTTAGAAAATACATGCAAAAATTTATATCTATGTTTTATCTAATTTGTTGGTTTAGTTGCCTGCTTTTTTGTCAATACAAAATTACTTTGATTATGGTAGCTTTTTAATGTTTTGAAATCAGAAAGGATTCCAGGGGATTTGTGGGGTGGCTGTTTCTATTTTTGCAAAAATAAAATGAGAATTCTAAAATGATTCCCTTTAATCAGCAAATAAATTTGAGCAATATGGGTATCTTCTCAGCATTAAATCTTCGAATGCTTGAACAAAAGTTTGTTTATTTCCATATATTTGTGGATATTTCTCTGTTCTTTCTAATTGATATATACTTCTAGTCCATTTTGGTCAGAAATGAAAGTATATAGAATTTCAATTTTTAAAATTAGTTAAGACTTATTTGTGACAGAACAGGTGCTTCTTCCAGGAAAATGTTTTATGAGCTAATGAGAAGATTGTATATTATGATATTCTATGTCTCTATAGCCCTGTTAGGCTTAATTGATTTATAGTATTTTCAAATTATGTTTTTTATTAATAATCTCACTAAATACATTTATAACTGAAAGTAGAATGTTGAAGTATCCTATTATTATGGCTTTTTATTTCTCGCTGCAATTCTTACAATGTCTTCTTTACATCCTTGTGACCTGCAATTTAAGGTCACAAGATATATATATATATATATATATCTTTTTATGCATATATATTTATTATTTATACTTCCAAGTGCAAGACAATTTTATTATATAATGTCCTTTGTCTCTTGTGACAGTATTTAAAGTATATTTTTAAAAATACAATATTTTAACATAACATGTGATGTGCCTACCATAATTGTGATCTCCTCTCCTCTCATATTCTTTTTTTCTTGAGGCAGAGTCTCACTATGTTGACCTCAGTAGAGTACTGTGATACCACTGCTCACAGCAACCTGAAATTCTTGGGCATATGCAATTCTCTTGCCTCAGACTCCAAAGTACCTGGGACTACAGGTGCCCACCATAATGCCTGGCTAGTTTTTTTTTTTTTCAGTTTTTGGCAGGAGCTGGGTTTGAACCCACCACTTCCCACATATGGGGCTGGTGCCCTACTCTGTTGAGTCACAGGCACTGCCCCTTGGCTAGTTTTTTTGTTGCAGTTGTCACTGTTGTTTAGCAGGCTTGGGCCAGGCTTGAACCTGCCACATTTGGTGTATGTGTCTGATGCCCTACTCACTAAGCTATGAACACTGAGCCTGCTCTCATATTCTTAACATTCTTTTCTGGCACATTTGCTTTATCCCCTGAATTTTAGTACATTGCCTTTATTAGACATGAAGTTGACTCTTGTACACAATGTAGTTGGGTTTTCAATAGTCCCTTTACTGAATATATGTCTTTTAATGGGGCATCTATTGCATCATTTTTATATAATTTTTTAAAAGGCAACAACATATTCTTTCCCTATGGTTGTTTTCTACAGTTGTAACTACTTGCTCTTTTTCTCTCTTGATACACTTTGTGTCCCATTCACTTTTAGATGCATAATATATTTTCACATTTTCTTCTCTGTATCTCTGTGAATATTCTTAATATTTATCATGAGAATTTTCTAAAATCTTTTGGATTTACAACATATATTAAAATGGTACAACTTTGTGTCAGTTGTATATAAAATTTTGTTGTCTTTCTAATTTTACAGCACAATTAAAATGTTTTAAGCACTATTATTATAATACCACAAGTTTTCTTTTCTTTTTCTTTTCTTTTTTTTTTTTTTCTTTACATTGAGACACAATCTCCATCTATTGCACTAGGTAGAGTGCTGTGGTGTCACAACTCAGAGCTACCTCAAACTCTTGAGCTTAAATGATTACTCTTGTCTCAGCCTTCCAAGTAGCTGGGACTACAGGCACCCACAACAAAGCCTGGCTATTTTCTGGTTGTAGTTGTCATTGGTGTTTGGCAGGCCTGGGCTGGATTTGAACCTGGCAGCACAGATATATGTAGTTGGATCCCTGGACACTTGGGCTACAGGCACCAAGCCAAGTTTTTTTTTTATTATTTGCATATTAATACAGAGAGTTACATAATTTTATGGAACATAGAAACTGGTCTTTAGAAAGGCCAGATGTATGAAAACATGTTTCGCTGATATTTTTCCCTTTTAAAGAGGAATTTACTAGATGAGATTTTACTATTAAAGCCATTATTATGAATTAGAGAGGAAGGAGGTATTTGGTGGGAATTTTAACAAACTTTCTTTTCATTTCTATGTAATTTTTGGTGTCATACAAACTGGGTATGCTATAAACTATTACACAGTTATAAGAGTTCTTAAAAGTCATGTTTGTCAACATATTTTTCAAGTTTATACATCTATGAAGGTTTTGAGATTTTTGGTATTCTACTGTGATTTCTTGCTACTGTGCAATTTAATATATATGTATTTGTGAAGTATAATTATGTGAATTTCTAAAGTGAGATTATATTGTTTTTATTTATTTTAGAACTGCCTTCTCATCACACAAAGGACTTTCTTCCAGAGCATGGTAAAAAGGAGTTACTTCAAAAGGTGATAATGGCAAAACATGGAAGCTGTGGCCTTGAACATTTACACCTATGGAAAGAGTATGAAAGAATGGGTGAGTGTAAGAAGCATAAAAAGTGTCATCATGGACTAGCCCACAATTTGTCAACTACATATAGGACAATCATTCAAGATAATAAATATATGGAAGGATTTAGTAAACCTACAAATCTAAGTAAGCATAAGGTAAATCATACTAGAAATAAAATGTTCAAATGTAACAAATGTGGCAACATCTTGAATTACAGGTCAGATCTTTCTGAACGTAAGAAAGTTAACACAAGAAAAAAACACTATAAGTGTAAAGAATGTGGTAAAATTTTCAATCAGTGCTCTGTATTTAATGCCCATAAAAAAATTCATACTGGAGAGAAATCCTACAAATGTGAAGAATGTGGCAAAGCCTTTATTCAGTGCTCATATCTTACAATACATAAAAGAATTCATACTGGACAGAAACCCTACAGATGTGAGGAATGTGGCAAAGTCTTTAACCAGTGCTCAAATCTTACAAGACATACTAGAATTCATACTGGAGAGAAACCCTACAAATGTGAAGAATGTGGCAAAACCTTTAACCGCTACTCATATCTTACAATACATAAAAGAATTTATGCTACAGAGACACCCTTGAAATGTGAAGAATGTAGTAAAGCCTTTAACCAGTTCTCAAATCTTACAACACATAAGAGAATTCATACTGGACAGAAACCCTACAAGTGTGAAGTATGTGGCAAAGTCTTTAACTGGTGCTCAAATCTTACAAGACATAAGAGAATTCATACTGGAGAGAAACTCTACAAATGTGAATAATGTGCCAAAACCTTTAACCAGTGCTCAAGTATTACAACACATAAGAGAATTCATGCTAGAGAGAAATCTTTCAAATGTGAAAAATGTGGTAAAGCCTTTAACCAGTGCTCACATCTTACAACATATAAGAGAATTCATACTGGAGAGAAACCCTACAAATGTGAAGAATGTGTCAAAACCTTTGACAAGTGCTCAAATCTTACGAGACATAAGAGAATTCATGCTAGAGAGAAACCTTTCATATTGAAGAATGTGGCAAAGCCTTTAACAAGTGCTCAAATATTATAAAACATAAGAGAATTCATACTGGAGAGAAACTCTACAAATGAGAAGAATATGTCAAAACCTTTAGCAAGTGCTCAAATCTTACAAGACATAAGAGAGTTCATGCTAGAGAGAAACCTTTCATATTGAAAAATGTGGCAAAGCCTTTAACCAGTGGTCAAATATTATAAGCCATAAGAGAATTCATACTGAAGAGAAACCCTACAAATGTGAAGAATGTGACCAAGCCTTTAACAAGTGGTCAGGTTTTATAAGACAAAAGAGAATTCATGTTGGAGAGAAACCCTACAAATCTGAAGAATGTGGTAAAGCCTTTAACCAGACCTCAAATCTTACTGCACGTAAGAGAATTCATAGTGGCAAGAAACTCTACAAATGTGAACAATGTAGCAAAGCCTTTATCCAGTGCTCAAGTCTTACAATACATAAGATAATTTATTCTAGAGATAAACCCTTTAAATGTGAAGAATGTGACAAAGCCTTTAACAAGTACTCAAATTTTAGAAGACATAAAGAATTCATATGAGAAACCCCACAAAAGTGAACAATGTAGCAAAGCCTTTACCCAGTTCTCATGTCTTACAACATATAAGAGAATACATACTGGAGAGAAACTTTACAAATGTGAAGAATGTGCTAAAGCCTTTAAGACGTTCTCAGATCTTACAAGACATAAGATAATTCCCACTGGAGAGAAACCCTAAAAATGTGAAGAATGTGGCAAAACCTTCAACAGGTATTCACACCAAACTCTACTTGAAGAATTTATGCCAAAGAAAAATATTACAAATGTGAAAAATATTTGGAAATTTTAAATAACTGCTCACACTTTAGTCAACATAAAAGAATTCATGCAAGATAAAAGTAGGATAAAGGTAATAATTGCAAAAAGCTTTTTCAAATTATTAGGTCTAAAATACACAAGAGTACATATGCTGAATGGCAACAATAAAACTTTAGAGAGGGGAAAGCCTTTTATGTAGATCACAAATCTTTATTGAACATGCCAATGCTTCCTGAAAATTTTTTCAAAATCACAGAATTTTTATTCAGAATTTAATAAAAATAAATGTGGAAAAATATTTGTACAAAGAATATACCTTAAATTTGAGAAATTATTGATACTTAAAATACTTTACAGATGTAATAATTTGAACAAAAATTAATCACAAGTCTAGTCCAAGTAAATATCAAGTTATTCATAATAGAGTATTCTAAGGTACTATGACTTTCACACATCTTGCTAAACAACATTGTTGATTATATTTAATAATCTAGTTAAAAATAGTTTGATAATTAATTTTAAGCTTAAAAGGCAGATATAGGTTTTCTGACTATCAATTATGTCTACAGTATGCTTTTTAAGGTCATAGTTCAGCTAAAAATGTAATGCTTTTTGCATTTTTAACAAGCAGATATTGATGTAATTTAAATCAGAATGCAGTAATGCTATGCTTTTATTTCTAGTGTTTATGTGAAAATATGTGGTTAATTGTTGCTACATCAGAACTATTAGAGGTCTTTGTATATTGTTAGGCAATATTCATGTACTTTTTGGGAAATTAAAAACACTGAAATTTAAAAGGTATGAAGCATAGTTGTGCCTTGTGGTTAACACATAATAAGTATTTTAACTGATGCATGAAGTATTTATATAGGCATATTTTTCTTCATTTTGGTAAGAAAGAAAAACAATTACAATTTTTTAAGTAAATCATTTCACTTATTCCACATTAGTCTACTAAAATACACTTGATTTTGAATTTTGTTTGAGATTATATGTGAACTCAATTAGTTTTATTCAATTAAAAATGCTTTTAATGTGTTGGGTATTTTACATTGAATGAAGTATTATTTTGCCACTAACATTAACTTATGTAGTATTACTCAATGTTGTAGGTAATGGATAGTAACAATGTGATACTGGGTTACATAGTAAAATAACATCTCTTGTGATCCATTTTCCTAAGTGCTTTAAATTTCAAATAATTTGGAGAATAATGCTCCAATAGGTTAAAGTTTTCTTAACTCTTTCAGTTACATTGTCGCCATAGTGGTTATAATGAAGATTGTCTGGTATTATAAAAAGCCATACATTTCTGAACCCCAAATGACTATTTATAATATTCTATCCTACATTTTTCTTTGACAATACAACCTCATTGATTTTTGAAACAAACCTTTTTATTTACATGTAAGTAAACATAAAAATATGTTACTCTAAAGAAAATCTTTAGGTGCAACAGAATTAGAGAGCAAGTAATTATGTTTCTGTGAATATAGCTGCATGTCAACTTTTAAAGAAAAAAATTGTGGAAAAAAGATATTTTAAAAAGTGTTGAGGGTGGCACCTCTGGCTCAGTAAGTAGGGTGCCACCTCCATATACCAAGGGTGGTGGGTTCAAACTTGGCCCTGGCCAAACTGCAACAAAAGAATATCTGGGCATTGTAGTGGATGCCTGTAGTCTCAGCTATTCAGGAGGCTAAGGAAAGAGAAATACCTAAACCCAGAGTTGGAGGTTGCTGTGAGCTGTGATGCCACAGCAGTCTACCAAGGGTGACAAAGTGAAACTCTGTCTCTACAAAAAAAAAAAAAAAAGGTGTTTATAATTTACTGATGAACTAGAAAAATTGAAGTTTCAGAAAGTAAATATGTCTTTCATGCTTTACATTCAATTAATTCTTCTAAAATTTTAAGACTCCAGCTCAGAATCTTCTCTGTACAAGTCCTCTGTTTTTACTTATTACTCAAGTTTGATGTGACATGTAATTTTCTTATTTCAAAGTTAATGAAGTGTTCCTTATATGATCTGCTCAAGTATTGTAAGAATTATTTTTATAAAACATAAGGGTGTTCATGACATAATAGGAAAATGAAAGTAACTCCCTAGTCTATTAACTTTCATTTTATTCTCAGTACATTCTATATTTTTCTTCTAAATCAGGGCATCCTATTTAAACCACTTTTGCTCTGGTTATTGTTTCTTTCAGTTTCTGTCATTAACATAGTTGAGTATATTGATTTCATTATGCTATTTTGTCCAGGTAAACACAGGAAAGTCTTCATCTAAGGTGCATCTTAGAATGGGTACAGGTGATTGCACTAATGTACACAGCTATGATTTAACAATAAAAAAAAAAGAGCTATAAAAAAAATAAATAAATACAAAGAAAAATCATGAGGTTGTTTCAAAATTTGACTGGAGGGAACAAGTATAGGATAGTGACAGGTATGTAATAGATGCCTTATAATTAGCATTAAATATTTCTGGAGGAGTTTGTAACTGCAAGTAAGAGATTAACAATATCCAAGGTGAATAAATAGCCTTAGTTCTGCATGTGGAGAGAGGACACCTTCACATCAACAAACTCTCTAAATTTATAAAGCAAAATTCCATTTCTAAAATTTTATAATTATGTCCAGTTTTTTGCTATTTCTTTTTCTTCATTACCAGCCACAAATTTATCACAGCCATGCTTCTTTTTGCCAGTGCTATGTCTACAACTTGCTCACTGTTCCACACATTACATGCAATTTCTCACAATACTCTAAAATTTCTCAGGAGAAGTTTCAGAATTGGTAATTTGATGAAAATTATCTTGAACCAAAGAATGAGGCCATTTATATGTTATATTCTGATTACATACTAGAAGTCAGTGTGAACCAGTGTCCTTTATAATAAAAGTCTTAAAGGAATTACAAAGATAAATAATTCTGACTGCCATAGAATTAAATCAGCCAGTCAGTACCATATATATTTGATCCTAGTATATAGTGTCATAAATATGAAAATTTAAAAATTAAAGTGTTTATAACCATATGATGCTTATGGTAAGCACCACATAAAAAACACATTAGAATTTGGAAAGGAAGTTTATGGTAAGTGAAAAAGTTTGAGTTTAGTTTTCATGAAATATGTAGTACAACATATTATTTCACATAGAATCTGTTTATGAGTGTATGTATTATTCAATCTCCTTCTATTGCATTCTTAGCAAACATATTTTACATTATTTTATCTTCATTTCAGTGGGTGCAGTACACAGTCCATGGTTTTCATGCTCAGCTCATCTAACTGTGCCTAAGATTTTGGTCATTCTCTGTAGAAGAATGTTAGGGATCATGGTAGGTTTTTGATTAAAGTTTTTATCAGTAATTTTGGATTCTATCTTGTTTTCTGTGTTTGCAATGACCGTATGTATGATGGTAAACACCACATACCTCTTTAGGATCTTCAATACCATAACATAAGCACCAAGAATGTAAGGTGATCTGAACTTAAAATAAAAGCTTAAAGCATATTGATAACTCTCATGTCTTTTGCTGGATGCTAAATGTACTGGTATATATCAGAGTTCCTTTACTTATAACTGATAAATGAAATGACAAATACCAGCACTAAAATGATACATTTTTAATACTGCTCAGCTAAACTTATGACAAAGACTAAATCTCAGTATTTGAAACATTGCTACTTACTTCAATTGTTTTTATTAAATTGAGAGATAACATGTGCATTTAATTTGTAAAACATAATGTTTTGACTTATATATACATTGTGTAAACCATAATTCTAGTTAATCAATAAAAGCTTTACTTCACATAGTTATAACATTTTTGATGAACACTTAACACTGTCTTCCTATATTTTGAAAATTTGTATATCATCATTTAGTATAATCATCATGCTGTACAATGAAGCTCTTAAATTTATTCTTTCTATTTAACTGAAATTATGTGTGCTTTTAAAAACATTCCTTCAGCTACTATTTCCTAAAATTCTTTCTTGTGGCACTGTTCCTCTCTTTACCTCATTAAGAGCAAATTGTTTGGTTCCACATATTAATCAGATTAGGAGTTATATGTCTTTTCAATTAACATGTTCTCCAAGTTCCTTCATGTTATTTAAAAAGATAGAATTTTTATTTTTGTGGATGAATAGTATTTAGTTTTGTACAGATAATTTTTTTATCCATTTTCAGTTATTGACATGAAGGTTGATATTGTATCTTGGCTATTATGAATAGTGCCACAAAAAACATGGAATTCACAATGTCTTTTAAACAATACTAATTCAAATTTGTGGGGATATATATTCAATATTGTTGTTGCTATATCATATGGTAGTTCTATTTTTAATTCTGAAAGAAATATTTATACTATTTTTCATAATCTACTGATTTATATTCACATGAACTGTGTGGAAAAAACTCCCCCCATTTCTATGTTTGCCAATACTTGTTGCAGCCTATCTTTTTTAAATAGCAGTCATTTTAACAGGATTGAGTTGAGATTTTATAGCAGACTTGATTTCCCTTTCCCTGATGATTACTGACTTTGAGAATATTTTTTTTTTATTATTGTTAAATCATAGCTGTGTACATTAGTGCAATCACCTGTACCCATTCTAAGATGCACCATAGATGTGGCCCCACCCATTACCCTCCCTCCACCAAAACCTTCCCCCTCCCGTCCCCTTCCTTGGCCCTTTCCCCATAGTCTTGTGCTATAGTTGGGTTATAGCCTTCATGCAAAAGCTATAATTTAGCTTCATAGTAGGGCTGAGTACATTGGATACTTTTTCTTTCATTCCTGAGATACTTTGCTAAGAAGAATATGTTCCAGCTCCATCCATGTAAACATGAAAGAGGTAAAGTCTCCATCTTTCTTTAAGGCTGCAT
>CAUYPK010020016.1:0-39284 GCA_963574355.1 Loris lydekkerianus
ATTTATTATATTTCTGTAATATCATTTATAATATTCTTTTTATTTGTGATAGAAATATCTCCCTTCTCTTCTTCATTAGTGTAACCAGTGGTCTGTGTATTGGGTTTATAATTATAAAGAGCCAACTTTTTATTTCATGGATCCTTTGCATTGTTTTATGTTGTTGCTGTCATTCCATTTTGTTTAGTTCTAGTCTGTCTGTTATATCTTTTCTTCTGCTAAGTTTGGTTTGTTCTTATTTTTCTCGTTCCCTGAGGTATAACATTAGGATATTAACTTGTGATCCTTCTATCTTTTCAATGTAGCCCTTTAGCACTTGGTATCTTCTTAGCATTTCTTTTAGTGTGACCCAGAGATTTTGTTTGTGACATTATTTTCATTCAATTAGAAAACAAACAAACAAAAAAATTCCATCTTAATCTCACTATTGCTTCAAAGATCTTTCAGCAGTAGGTTGTTTAATTTCCATGTATTTGTGTAGTTGTAAGAGTTTCTCTTGGAATCAATTTCTAATTTTATTCTACCGTAGTCTGCTGAGAGATAGGGTATGAGTTAAACTTGTAAAAGTTTGCTGACACTTCTTTTGTGGCTTAACATATGGTCTATTTTGGAAAATGTTCCATGTGCTGATGAAGATAATGTGTATTCTGAAATTTTTGACAGAATGTTCTGTAAATTCTGCTAAGTTCATTTTTTCTAGAGTCCTATTTAGGTCCAGGGTTTCTATGGGAGTTTCTGTCTTGAAGATTTGTATACTCTGTCAGGAGGGTGTTGAATTTCTCATTATTGTCTTCATGTCATTCCTTGGCTTCTAGTAGCATTTGTTTATGTGACTATCTTTGTTTCTCTCTCTTTCTGTCTTTCTTTCTGTCTTTCTTTCTTTCTTTCGTTCTTTCTTTCTTTCGTTCGTTTTTGTTTTCATTTTCAGTTCCCAGGTAAGAATAGTGGTTTGAAGGTAAAGTTAGTAGAACTCTTGTTTTTTAGCAAATGTGAGGTCAGTACCACCACACTTCAAATCACATCAATTATGAACTTCAATGAGTAAAGTTTTAAGAATATTATACTTCTCTGCTACCCAGCAGGCTCTAGCAGACAGGACCTTTAGCCTGTGGGTAGCCACTGACCACAAAATTAACAGCATGAAAGAGTGACAAAAATCTTTTTAGCCATTGTGGAAAACCTACTAGATGTATTACTATTGTTGCTCTGCCTGAGAATTTGCAGTGGCTAGGGAGAGACCATTTTATTTTCTCCTATTATTTTATTTTAAAAAATTAAGAAAATCTGCGGTAGGGAGTCTGTCTGGATCTTTTGTATAGCATGTGTAATGGAATGACAAACCTACCTTAAGCTTGAGTCATTGAACTCAAAATTCCAGATGTATCATGACTGCAGGTCTGACTGAAAAAAGGGTTCCAAATGATTTTATTAAGATTCAGTTTCTTGTTCCTGGGATTTTATCTCTACAGCTCTTCTTTTAGCTTTATTCACAAGCAACCTCTACCCTATTTCTTTTCAAAGCCCATATTCTTACAGGAGTGGCTCAATTCAGATGCTCATTACTGAATCAACATTGTGGGCAGGGACATACTTGATTGAATCTAGGCTGTGGGTGAAGAGGGGTGAAGCCCTTTGCATGCCACAGGGAGCCAGGGCAGGGGAGGGGAGAATACCCAGGTAAGTGAAGGTAGGAGGAAAGTGGACTTCAGTGTTGCAGAGGCAAACCACAAATGTGTAGTTCTGGGAATATGGATTTTTCCACTACTGGGCTCTCTCTTTTGCATTTTGGGTGCCCTTCAGACATAGACATAATAAGAATAAATTCAGATGATCTTTTGTGGCATGAACTCAACAATGAAGGATATCATCAGGGTTTTTTTTTTTTTTTTTCATGGTTTTGAAACCATGGAAATCATCATACAGTTTACTCAAGAAAAACAAAAATGACTAAATATATCCTCTTTAAAACAGCGGTAAGAGGTCCTTAAGTTACACCAGTTTCTTACAAAGTGGAAAATGACTTTCTATAAAATAGGTGACTTTTGATCAAGAAATACTGAAGCACAGACATTATTTGCAAGGTGGTTTGGAATGGCTGAATATCTCAGTAAACCTTTGCTTACTGCAAGCGCTTGAGATTTTTTAGTTTTATCCAGTTTTCAGGATGAGAGTTGCAAGGCTTTTTAATTGACCAAGGTAAAGAATATTTACTTTGAGCAAGAGAAGACAACTGGACATATGATATCATAACAGAAAATTTGGGGGAGTTCCTCCTACAATTATTTCTATGTTTAGTCAGAACTGAAAGAAAAAAGGAAAAATAGTTAAAGGGAAGTTCTTCTTTAAAAATGTATCCTTTGAAAAAGGTTTACGCACTGCTGGTGGATAAGTTTATGATAGAGGAAAATGGAGAGACTCAAATGAAAACACTTAGAATCCTCTCACATTACAAAATTATTATTCCAGATGCTTAAAAATAACTGTTTTGACTACTCATGGCACCAAAGCTGTAACAAAATATAAAATCATACTTCAAGAAGATTTTTTTCTTTTATTTTTTTATTGTTAACTCATAGCTGTGAACATTAGTGCAATCAAGGGGTACAATGTGCGGGTTTCATATACAATCTGAAATATTCTCATCGAACTGTTCAACGTAGCCTTCATGGCATTTTCTTACTTATTGTATGTAGACATGTGTATTCTGCCCTTAGGAGGGAGGGTAATGGGTGGGGCCATACCTATGGTGCATCTTAAAAGATTTTTTTCTACCCAGCTAAAAAACATACTACATTCTTTGAAAAGAAATTTGTTGGTTCCTTGTAGAGACATGAATAGATTTTGTGATGCATCAAAAAGACCTAAAAATGTAATTATTTTTATTTATTTTTAACAAAATCATGGTAAGCTCTTTTCTAGGATAGTCTATTATATGATATTTTTTGGATTGTCAATAATTTTTATAATAACCCTATATCAGTTAATTACTAAATCTGAAAACTCCACCATGCAATGTTTTCTGTGGTTTTCTTCAAACAGACTACCTGTCTGCCATATGCCTGTCCCACAATTGTACCTTGGAAGCATGTAAATTGTTTGGTTTCACAGCTTCACAACTGAAGAAGAATTTTGCCTCACAACATATTTAAGCTTGAGTCCCAATCATATATGACTTAATATATAATTGACTTTAATATATATATGACTTTAATATAATTAAACAAGACTTTAGACTTTAGTCTTTAGAGTTGATGCTGGAATGTGTTAAGACTTTGGAGTTGTTGGGATGAAATGAATGCATTTTGCATGCAAGGACATGAATTTTGGGGAGCCAGGGTAGAAGTCATGAACTGAATATTTGGGCCCCACCAAAATCCATATGTTGAAATCTTAACCCCATGTAATGACATTGGGAGGTAGGATCCTTGGGAGATAATTAGGTTGTGATAGTGAAGCCCACAGGAATGAGACTAGTGTTATCTTTATAAGCCACATGGTATCTCATTCCTATAATCCCAGCACTTTGGAAGACTGAGGCAGGAGGATTGCTGAGCCCAAGATGTGAGCTGCCATGAGCTATGATGGCACAACTGCACTCCAGCCTGGGCAACAGAGCAAGACTCTGCTTCTAATAAAAAAAATAAATATAGGAGAGAGATTAGTGCCTTATACTAAAAGATGTGAAAGCTTGCTTTCTCACTCTGCTGTCTGTCATGAAAAGATAACAATGATAAGACAGCTCTCACCATACCCTGAATCTGCTGGCACCTTGATCTTGGACTTCTCAGCCACTGGAATTGAGGGAAGTAGATGTTTGTTACTTAAATCACTCAGTCTATGGTAATCTATTATAGCAGCCTGAAGTGGCTAGGACATAGTCTAATTAAAAATCAAGCACAAGTGCAAAAATATATTTAAAATATTTAGTTAATTTGTCTTACTATTTTTTTTTTCTTTTGTTGTTTGGATTTGACTCAAATAATGTGTTCAGGGGATGTCATTTCAGTTTAAAAGCTTGAGAGCTTCTTAAGGGAAAAGGAATTTGGGGGAAAGGAACTATAATGGTATAATACAAAAAATCCAGGTTGGTGGTTGGACAGACATGATATGACCTCAGCTCTGCCACTTAGTGGGTTTGTAGTTTTGGGCAACTCAACTTAGGTGAGTCCTGGTTTCCTCATCCTGGAGGGCACATTGGTTATTCCTGTGAGAAGAGTAGTGAGGAAATTAAACATGCTAGCCTATGTGAAGTGCCTAGCAGAATGGTTGGCAAACCACTGTCAGTAGATCTTCAACAAACACTAATTACAATAGAGCCTCCGTAACTGACCACCTGTCTACAGTGACCACCTCCTTAAGTTGACCTAATTTTCACAAACCAGGCATACATCACATGTACGTATCAATACAGGAGACGTAGTTCCTTATGTTGGCTACCTTCAGATGTTGACCAATTGTTATAATGCACATAACATATTCAATGTATTCTAAATGATAGCGGCTCACCCACAATGGACACTTATTTCTCATTTATGTAAGTAAAAAAAAAAATCTCTTATTGATGGGCTGAGTGATGCTGAGTCCTGGGACCCTTTCATTTCGAGAGCTCCACCATCTTCAGTGTATGACTTCTAAGGAAACTAAGCTCATCCGTATAAATTTGTCTTTTTTGGGGCCGTATCTGGAAAAGTACATCAATTTTATCCCATTCCAGTGACTAAAACTCTATCACTTGACCACATCTAATGTCACGTCAACATCAGGAATGAAAAAGAGACCTGATTCTCCTAGAAAGGATAGGAGTTGTATTGGAGAAATCGTCAACCAGTCTCTGCCATATACACAAGTTGGCAAAATAAAAGGTAAACATGAATAAACTATAGCCATTTATATTATATATAGATGAATACATTTAAAAATCTATATTTAATTAAAAAGCTTTAGATATTAATAAGATTATTCTGAAATATTTCACTTCATTATATGCAGTTTTTCTTTTGAGGCAAATATACAATAAAAAATTGTGTTCATTAAAAAAAACTGTATTTATAATTTTATAATGTGTTATATTGTACATTTGGACTGCCAGAACAAGAGATGACTATATTCCTAAAAGAACTGAATTAGACCAGGCACAGTGGCTCATGCCTATAAACCCCAGCACTTTGGGAGGCTGATATGGGAGGATTGCTTGAGATGAGGAGTTTGAGACCAGCCTGGGAAATGCTGTGAGAACCTATCTCTACAAAAAAATTTAAAAATTAGTCAGGCTAGGGAGGAAGGGAGGGGAGAGAGGAGAAGAGAGTGGGGTGCTGCTACTTAATGGGCACAATGTAGGAGTGTATGGCACAACTTTTGGGTGTGGGACACAACTACAAGAGGGACTCTACTTAACAAATTCAAATATTGTGACCTGGATGTTTGTGTCGTCACATTAACTTGAAATTAAAAAGGCATAGTGGTGCATGCCTATAGTCTTAGCTTCTTAGAAGGCTGAGGTGGGAAGATTGCTTGAACTCAGAAGTTCAAGATTACAATAAGTTGTGACCAGTACACTGCACTCCATCCAACCTGAGTGACAGAGTGAGACCCTGTCTCAAAAAATAAAATAAGATAGCTAAATCTTTATGGAAAATAGTGTGTTTGAGGAGGTTAATAGAAAGGGGAGTGTAGAAAAAGTAGATATATGTAGATGGGAAGATAAGGTTGAACCCTGGTGAACAGCCTGGGAATATCCTTGGACTTGAAAGCGGCTAGTAATATTTATGTGAATGGAAGGGTCAGAGAGTAGGAAGACAGGAAGAAGATTAAATAGGCAGCAATTAGCTTTCATGCCAACTGGTCACTTGAAGTCATAGTAATCATTTTGAAGCACATGAGAGTGACCTACAATTGCTCAATTGTTGGTGACATTACAAGTGTTTACTCTATATCCAAGAGTAATTGCACATACAAAATAAATCCACACCAAAATTACACACACAGAGTGATTTTTTCTAGGGAACTTTATAGCCTTTATCCTTGTGTGCAAAGTATGAACTTTGTGTACAAAAAATTTATAGAATTGTAGTAAATTACTTCTTTTAATCCCTCATGTACTCTACAGCACTGATTTAAAGGAAAAAATTAAGAAAGTGAATAAAATTCTATTTATGCAATGTAGACAACTCCATCTGTTGTCTCTCTGCAAATTTTTCTATACCTACCATTTGTCATGGACTAAACATTTATGACCCCCCAACTCCAAAATCCATAAATTGAAATCCTCACCCCCAAGGTGATAGTGTTAGGAGGTAAGGATTTGGGGAAGGGATTAGGTCATGAGAGCAGTATCCACACAATAGGATTAATGCCCTTATAAAAGACACCCTATCAGGATCCTCTGCTCCTTCACCATGTGGGGTTACAGTGAGAAGACAGCCATCTATGAGGTAGTAGGCCCCCAGCAGACACCAATCCTGCCAACACTTTCTCTTGGACTTCCCAGCCCCTAGAACTATGACAAAATAAGTTTATATTGTTTAGAAGTCACCCAGTCTATGGCATTTTATTAGAGCAGGTCCAATAGACTAAGACAATGTCTATGACAAGAATCTTGACTTGCTATAAAACAACTGAGTTACTGCAAAGTTACATTTCTATTGTAAAGCTTACTTTTATTTTCTCTTCTTCTTTATTTTTAAATAATACAGTAATTTCTAAAATAAAATTTTTGTGCTTTTGTAATCTGATCATTGGAGTTATATTTATTTAGGTTGTATTTATTTGCCCATGAGAATGGCTCTGTCCAGAGGCATTAAATACCAGTTGTTATAATGCACATAAGCTTTAAGCTTAACAGAGCTTAACCACTTACCAGGTGCTGTGTTCTGAATATCTGTTCCTCCCAAAAATTGATAAGGTGAAATCTAGTCACCAATGTGATGATTTGGGGGGAGTGGGGGGTGGGGAGGGCCTTTACATGGTGATTAATTAGGTCATGAGGTTGCAGTCCTTATGAGTGGGATTAGACCCCTTGTAAAAGAGGCCTCAGAGAGTTGCCTTTTCCTTTTCACCATGTGAGGATGCAATGAGAACTAGAAAGCAGACCTTCACCAGACACAGAATAGGCCAGTGCCTTAACCTTGAACTTTCCAGGCTCTAGAACTGTGAGAAATGCATTTTTGTTGTTTATAAACTACCCAGTTTATCACCGCCTAAATGATCTGAGGCACCAGCTCTGAACCCTTGGGCAAACTGCTTAACCTCTCTAGCTCATAGTTTGCTCATTCATAAAATGGGCATAATGATAGGGTAAGGGTTATTGTGAAAGGGTTATTGTGAAAACTAAATGAAAAGTGATATGTGAGTAAATGCCTTAGCAAAGTACCCGGCGTACAGCAAATCACCAAGGAAGAATAGAAAATATTAGAATTATAAATGTTGCTTGAATTATATGGTAAGTAAATATTAATTTTAAACAATATGCATGGTTTACATGTACTCATAGTTTCAATTTCTACTGTTTATTATAAAGTTTGCAATGATAGAAGTTTACACATCCCACAGTCATCAGATACTACTTAGTTTTTGGGCCAGTCTTCCTTCCTTCCTTCTTTCCTTCCTTCCTTCCTCCCTCCCACCTCCCTTCCTTCTCTTTTTATCCCATTCCCTCCCTCCCTCCCTCCCTTCCTTCTTTCCTTCTTTCTTTCCTTTCCTTTTTTTCCCTTTCCTTCCTTTTCCCCTTCCCCTTCCTTCCTTCCTTCCTTCCTTCCTTCCTTCCTTCCTTCCTTCCTTCCTTCTTTCTTTCCTAGAAATTGTTCTTTTAAACAGTGTTGAGAGAAAGCCAAATACATAAAACAGGTGAAAGTTTTGGGGTGCTATTGGGGTTGAAAGGCATGGTGCCCAGAACTCCACCCACTCACTCACTCCTACTCCTCCTCTTCATTTCCTAACAACATGCCAAAGGGCATGAAAGAAATCCCAATGACTCATAGGAAGAATTTGGAAACAATTTCCTAATTCTCTGCTTGCCAATAGAAGAAACTGGATCTGAAAGCCTGAGTTTTCCAGTCATTAAAATGGCTTGTGGGAAGACCAGAATGACCTCCATGCCTAACAGTCTCTGTGCTATTAATCAGTTTCCTACTTTAAACACCTATGGGGTGTTTGTGTGAAGCATTGTGATACCCATTCAAAAATGACCCCTAAAAGTTGTGTATCTGAACAAGAAAAAGTTCAGACTGCACCTCAATATCACCAAGCAGTACTGGAAACTTTAATGTCCATAAGGCTACTTCCAATATTTGTATGAAGCCCCAGATGGTCCTATGTAAACACAGAGGTGAGACAGTCTTTAAAAATAAAGTTTTAGGCTGGGTGCAGTGGCTCACACATGTAATCCTAGTACTGGGAGTCCCAGGTGGAAAGATTGCGAGAGGTTAGGAGCTCAAAACCAGCCTGAACAAAGAGAAATCCCATCCATACTAAAAAAAGAGAAAAATAACCTGGTGCTGTGGTGGACACCTGTGGTCACAGCAGAAGCAGGAGTATTGCTTGCTTGAGCCCTGGAGTTTGAGGTTGCTGTGAGCTAGGCTGAGGCCATGGCACTCTAGCCCAAGCAACGGAGTAAGATTTTTTTTTTTTTTTTTTTTTTTGAGACAGAGCCTCAATCTCTTGCCCTGGGTAGAGTGCTGTGGCATCACAGCTCACAGCAACCTCCAACTCCTAGGCTCAAGCGATTCTCCTGCCTCTGCCTCCCAAGTAACTGGTACTATAGGCACCCGCCACAATGCTCGGGGTATTTTTTGGTTGCAGCCATCATTGTTGTTTGGCGGGGCCAGGCTGGATTTGAACCTGCCAGCTCAGGTATATGTGCCTTGCACCTTAGCCGTTTGAGCCACAGGTGCCGAGCAAGCAAGACTCTGTTTAAAAAAACAAAAAAGTTCTAGAGGGTTGCTGAATAACTCAGAGCTGGGAACACTGTAATAGCTCTCATCAATTTGTAGGTTGAGAGAAGGGACTCAGTTCAATCAAGAACTTGGTGCTCTCAACCACAGTTAGAATCTACTAAGAAAACTTAACCAACAAAAAATCTAATAGCTACCAAACATCCAATACAGGTTACTTTTCATAATGATAAAAATTAAGAAAGGAAGAGACATTTAAATAATGCATCTTCTCAAACTAGAGAGTCAAAGGCTGAGATGACATAACCAAAGCTCAAGAAGTCACAGAGACTGAGAACATGGCTGTTCACTACCTCAAACATGAGGAAAGGGTGGAGCCCCTTGAAGCTTGAACCAGGTAAGTTAAAGACTGAGAGAGAGAAAACCAGGGCACTTTCCCTTCTGGTTGTAGTTAGACTAAAATATTTTGAGAAGGTGCCCATGTTTTTTGGTATAGTCATATGCTCTCATTTTTTTTTTTTTATGATTTTGATATAAAATCTCTGCTCAATACTCATAGAACAAACAGAATTATGGTGTGGATTTCCCAAGTGGCCTAGATAATTTAATGTGCTTGGAGAGTCAGAATGATTTCTTTGGGAATCTACGGGCATGCGTATACAGCAGTCTCAGTCTCCCCCGTGCTCAGTCATTTGGAGAGGATGGCACCCTATATAAAATAATTCCAAAAGCTGACCTCCAAAGCCAATCGTTTTAAAGTTCTTGCTCAGTCCGTCTGATCATGTCAAGGAGAGAGTCTCAGTTTGGTGTTATATATCTTTAACATCTAATATTTGCATAGGAGTTCAGTAGACAACTGAGTCTATGATGAACCTGGGTAGGCTTGTCAAGGATCAATGGGGGGAAAAGGAGTCACCTGGCCCATGTCAGAGATACCATGGATGTTTGCAATAGCAGGCCTGGAACCCACAAATTCAAGGTGCTCTCTATGTTGCTTAACTCAAAATGTAGTGTATATGTGACAGTTTTTATCATGAAAATCCAAAACATAGGCTTTAAGAAAGGTTAATATAAATTTACAGATCAAGAAGTCTCGGGGTGTATCCCTAATCTTTTGAGGTTCATATGACATGCCCCTTTGTGCTCCTAGTAGGCACAGAATATCGGATGGACCACAACTCAGACCCACTAGACTAATACTTGTGCTTTTAAGTAAAATCCTCTATCTCTTTGAAAAGACCTCTTTTAAATTGCAGATGAAGCTGGTCTGGGGAAAGGTGTCCCTGAAGAGACAGCAGCGTAAGTGCCCATGTTAGTGCTATCTCACTGTGTGCACAGAATAAATCTAATGCAGATTGAACTAATCTAAAGTTCAACATCTGTTTCATTCAAAGTGGAACATTTGAAATTCAATGCAACGAAGGACTTTCAAGCCCGGCTTTTATTCTGAACAACTAATTACAGTAGTAGGTTTCCAATTTTTGAGTCCATAAAGCCCCTTAGCAAGCCCCAATAAAAGTCCCATAAAGTAGCATTACAATTTGATGAATGTTTTATGGGTTTCATTCTATTTTTAAAAAGAACCATTGTATATAATTTTATAAATTTTTTGAATTTAGTAATATTGAGTATCAGTAATATTGAATATCACAGTTAAGAGCCTGTACTTTGGAGAGGGACAGATGTGGGATAGAATTTCACAGCTGTTCCTGATGATTTGGGGCAAGGGATTTAGCTTCTCTGAGTCCCAGATTCTTTTCTCTATAAAGGAGGGGTATAAATAATATGGATGACATAGATAGTATTAATGAACTAATGCTAGTGTGACCACTTAAAAAATAATTTAAGTACTCAGCACAATATTTGATAAGAAGTGACATTATTAATGATAATCAATAATCATCATAGGAGCTTTATTCAGCCCTGATCTTTTGATTTGATAATAGCTTGGCTTATAGAACACAAGCCCTCTGGTTAAATGCATGTTTTAAAAGTATCTCAAAGTTTTCAAACATGTAAATGTTTGACACATGAAAGTGAGGAAATTTTAACTCCGTGACTGTAGATTTTGATGTTTCTGCTTTCTCAAAGATGGCAGTATGTCCATCTCAGCCTTGATTTACTCATATTTGTGAGCTGTCCACTTTAGCTGACTCTGCCCTGGAATGGGTTCTGCTCTCTACTTCCCTAAGGTGATAAAATGTTTAGAATTTGAGGAGCTCAGAACTTAATTCTGGTACATTTCCACCAACTATGCCTTTTATAAAGAGCAAACTATAAGCCCAGAGGGGCTAAGTGGTTTGTACAAGTTCAGCTTAGTCAGAATTTAAACTCTCTTTCCCATGGTCATTCTATGCCATCGCACTGGTCCGCAAACTTTGAGGGCTCAGCATGTCTATCTGCTGGGCCTGATTAGCCTACATTACACATTAGCCTTCTGTCTACATTTTCTGGGCCTGATTAGCAGCTGTTTTCTAGTTGATCCTGTTTTGTTTTTGAAGGAGAATCTCACTCTGTTGCCCAGGTTAGAGTGCAGATGCCTCATTATATATAACCCACTAAAACCTTGAACTCCTGTGTTCAAATGATTCTCCTTCCTCAGCGCCCTCTCCCAGTAGGTGGAACGACAGGTGTGGTGTGTGCCATGTGTCTATTTAACTTTAATTTTTTTGTAGAAATGGGGTCTTGATGTGTTTCCCAGGCTGACCTTGAACTCCTCGCCTCAAGTGAGTCTCTTGCCTCAGCTTCCCAAAGTGTTAGAGTTACAGGTATGAATCACTGTGTTTAGCCAGTTCTTAGAGTTTCAATACGAGCTTTGACTTCTATGCAAATATTAGTTTCACAAGATTTTAAAATGTCTTATATATGCTTTATAGCAGTTTAAGAGACTGAAGCTACTATGGTAATCCATTCATACAAGGGCAATGGACTTGAGAAACACTGTTCTGGCAAGTAATTGCTAAACATAATCTTAGTAAAGAGAAGTTTTCATTAAGCATCTTCTTTCAAATGCCAACTAATGCTTTTTTCTGTGTATAAGTAATATTGGGTATACATGTAAAATATCCACACATAATACAACATTTTACTTAAAACACAAAGCAAAATCATAATATATGTATATAGTAGGCACTCAGTTATTATTCAAATGATGAATTTGTGAAATCTTACACATATCTAGTAAATGTAGTCCAGAGTCTGAAATAGTGCCTGGCACCTAGGCATTGAGGGGATATTTGCTATCAGACTGAAAGAACATTATCTGTACTGTTTTACAGAGAATGTGCTAATGCCAATTAAAGTGCTTTATACAGTATCCTCCTTCATGGCACCAAATTCAAATCAACAGCGATTTCAGTTCTTTGGGTTTTGTTTGTATGTTTGTTTGCTTATTTTTTGAGACAGAGTCTTACTCTCTTGCCCTGAGTAGAGTACAGTGGAGTCATAGCTCACAGCAACCTCAAACTCTTGGGCTCAAGAGATTCTCTTGCCTCAGTTTTTCTATTTTTAGTAGAGACTGAAGTCTCACTCTTGCTCAGGCTGGTCTTGAATTCCTGAACTCAGGCGACTACTGGCCTTGGCCTCCTGGAGTGTTAGGATTATAGGTATGAGCCACTGCACCTGGCCCCAATTTAAGTTCTTGAGATATTGTCAGGAACTTTCAAAGAAAGTACAACTCAGTTATTCCAAGTACTCTAATATGTGCATTTGAATATTGTCATTAATTATTATATTCTAATGTTATAAGTAAACTTCCCTTTGAGAATATATATTGAATTTGCCTTGCCTAAGTGAAACCTTCATATACACAGAAACTCTTCAAAATGATTAAAGTAGAATTTCTGAGCAGGTAGATTGAACAGGGGTCCTGAACTAAATCAGTTCGAAGGTGTGAAATTTTGTGTGGGCCATGAAATCATTGTGGACCATTAAAGAAGAGGAAAAGACTTTGAAGAACAAGACTGTAAATAAAGAAGAAATAGGAACATATTTTTGTTTTCTAGAAGCAGTTAGGTTTTTGTAAAGCAGTGCTTCTAAGTTTATATCTAGAAGACTATATATATATCTATATACCTATATATCTATATACCTATATAGATATATATAAAAACTTTTTTTTATATCTATAACTTTATATCTAAAGTTTATATATATAGATATATATATATATAAACTTTTTTTTTTTTTTTTTTTGGCAGTTTTTCACCGGGGCTGGGTTTGAACCCACCACCTCCAGCATATGGGGCTGGCACCCTATCCCTTTGAGCCACAGGTGCTGCCCTAAAACTATTTTTTCTAATTAAAAAATTATGATGTTACCAAAGAACAGAGCATGTTTCTGAAAAATTGAACCAATATTTAGTTGAAAAAATGCCCTTTAGTATCATACATTAAAGCTTAAACAAACAAAAAAAAAAACTCAGTAAAACCCAAAAGGGGGTAAAAAAAAACATGACCTGCTCTATAATGCTGGGGATGATGCTGGGATCAGGCGAGTGGCTGATGGCTTGATCTGCCAGGGGCGAACCTGAAAATTCCTGACTCCCTGGATGTGAGCCAGAGGCTGCCCTTGGGGTCAAGATAAACCAGTTAATCTCCTGACTGAAACAACTAGTCTAGACATTGAATTGCTCTGACCTGGTACTTGTCAGGGAGGCTGCGGGCTGACTGTGGCCTAATCAGGACCACTGTGCAGCCCTGGGATGGCAGGGATGTTTTGGACAAGAGTCCAGCATAGTTGCTGGGACTTGACTGAGTCAGCTGCTGAGAGAATGTTATACAAGGTGGTGGGTTGTGTTCTGCAGGCTTTTTTCTCTTTTTAGGTCAGTTCCCAGTCGCCAATGAAGAGAAAATACTCGCATAATAGTTCTAACTTGTTTTATTCATGTGTAGGATGTAATAAGGAATCCGTAAGCTGGTATTAGACCGTGCTTCTGATCCTCTGAGAGGTTCTTCTGGCTGTGAGGATCCTTAAAAGTCGTCGAGAGAGTCATCTGGGACCGCAGTATGCTGATGACTCTGAGCTGGAAGACATGCACAAAATGAAAAGAAGACTTTCTAAAAAGCCAGCACAAAAATAAAGGCAGCCATCGCCATCAAAAAGAAGTTTGATACAAAATTCTACCATTGCCTGATATTTCAATATAAGAAATGCTAAAGAAATGCTAAAACGAATTAATCAACAAAATGGCTGCTGCACGGGCCCAGAAGTCTTTTTTTTTTTTTTTTGAGCAGAGTCTCACTCTGTGGCCCTGGGTAGAGTGCCAGGGTGTCATAGCTCACAGCAACCTGGAACTCTTGGACTCAAGTGATCCCCTTGCCTCAGCCTCCTGAGTAGCTGGGACTACTGCCTCCTGCCACAAGTACTGGCTACTTTTTAAATTTTTAGTAGAAAGGGGTCTTGCTCTGGCTTAGGATGGTCTCAAACTCTTAAGATCAAGCAATGCACATGCTTCAGCCTCCCAGAAGCCCAGAAGTCCTTAGAGCAACTGTCTTCTGCCTGCAGAGAAGTGGAGACTTTGATCCACAACGGGGATGTGTCACCGTGACTGGATCCATTTTAATTTGCACTGTGTGTTGTTCACTACCGAGCCCTTACTTTATTTGGGATATTTTGGACTAAAAAGATGAGCAAAATAAGACTTCTTTTAATGACTTTACATTCTGGTAAAGGCAGTCGTGTCAGATAGTAAAGCATTTTACCAAGAAGACGACGAGCTGCCTGCAGTACAGGTTAATTCAGACATTAAGAATGTAGCTGACTTAAGTGAGGGATTCTGGCCCCGTTTAGAAATTTGTCTTCCTTAATTTTCTTACTTTATTCCATAGATTCTTCTTATCTGTATCCAAACCTGCGGCTATCCTTATATTCGATGGACACCAAAGTTTTTCTGTCTAGGTCAACTTTTACCCGAGCTCTGCTAGCCACATACAGATGGAACATGTATGGCGTTGAACAGAACCTATTGCTTTGTTCTCAAAACAGACTTACTTGGGAGATGGCTGCATCATATTCCCCAGCACCAATGTGGATTCTTGGAATCCTCCAAGGTTCCTTAAGCTTCCTTCATTCCTCCTTCTCTGTTGCAGGTGGAGTTCTCCGGGACACAGATTCAGATTTGCATCAACATCTGTGGAAGGGAGGGGATAGACAGATGCTTGGCAAAAGGTAAGGCTGAGCTGTGATGCAGGTCCAAGAGCCTCTGCCAACCTCAAGAGGATCTTGAGAATTAAAGTGGCTTCTGAGTTGTCCCACATTGGACATAAACGTAAGAGCTTTCAGGGGGGTTTGGGCTGCACATCTCCCTGTTGGCCATTTTCTCTTATTCCCTTGGCAACCACATTTTCTTAGTTTCATAAAACTATCGTTCGAACTTTTACAGAAATTTTTAAACTATTTCCCTCTCCCTCTTCTGTATAGTTCCATTCAATCTAAAACAAATTTGTGTCATTCCACTAAAAATCTCTATCACCTTAGGATAAAGTCATGATTTTATAAAATGACTTTTACACAGACCTGTCTACATTCTCAGACTCATTACTCACAACTGCTCCCAGACCCATCCCAGATGCCAGCAATCTGGGACACCCCACGGTTCCCTAAATGTGCCGCTTTCTTCTGTATGTCTCTGCTCTTCCGCTGATCTACCTGGAAGGTTCTTCTCTCACCTCGTAATCTGCTAAATTTCTTTCATTCCTCAAGAGTAGACTCAAGTTCACTTCCTTGAAATGCCTCCCACCCTCATTTCTAGACAAAATCAAGACCTTTCATTCCCGTGGGCTCTAATTATTGCTTTTTATTTGTCTCACTCTAAAAATAGTTTAAAACTCAAAAGGCCACTAACATGCGTTTCTGCTGTATGTTACAGATATATAAAATCATCATGTATTCTTTTTGCTTAGCACAATTTCTGGCTCAAAACTGGTTGTTTAAGATTCCCAGCCTTGATAACCCTCATTCTACTCTCAGGGATAAGAAAGAAAGGGAGGGAAGGAGGGAAGGTTTTTCATACTAAATATAAATTCTATTCTAATTGATATCTATAACACCTTCAGTAAGGTCTTCATGAGCTCTGTATCTAATTACATAGTCAACACAGAAACATTAAAATTTATAAAATTTGTTCTTGATACGCTTTAGCTTCTATACTATTTTTGCATCTCTATGAAAAAAGTTACATGTTCCTGATAATCAAACACAGCTGTCTGATCAGTGGTAAAACGGACCTGACTGGTAAGACCTAGAACTGAGAACCCAAACAGAACCCAAGAAGTGCTGGCAGCAGATACACAGAGGAGAGGCATTAGGGACAATTGAGCAGTATGAGACTCACCTACAGCAGGTGAGTGCAGCAGGGGTTGGCTTTTGTCTGGAGGAGGGAGAGGACAAGGGCTGGTTTGTGACTGGTAGCGCCAGTGGAGTAATTCAGGCAGGTGCAATGAAGGCTTCTTCCCCGAGATCCAGCCATATGTAGCAGATACCCAGTCACAGCAATCCTCAAGAGGCAGCTGGTAAGTCTTGGGAGGCCTGCCCAGAAGGGCAGGACAAAGTTCTAGCATTGCAGGTATCAGGATTGAAGCAGAGAATCTAATGTAAAACTGGTCCTGCAGGACAGAGAACCAGGGTGTTAGGGCAGGGCTGTGTGCCAGAGACACAGTCACAAGGACATTATGTATGAGTCGGGAAAGTGGCAGTCAGATCATGGTAGGGTTGGCAAGAGAGTGATGCAAGGCACTGAATTTGGCTTCTGTTGTCTCTTCAAGTACAGGTTTGGGAGCTGCTAGGAAAAGCTTGAAGTTATAGCTTGTGAGAATGACCCCCAGTGCTGGAAAGATAATGGATAATAAATTAAACTTCATTTTAGTCAGGATCCTGCATACCTATAGTGTCAAAGATTTCTTCCGCTAGTAAGAATTACTAGTGAATTACTCAGAAATACCCTCAGGTCTATTTAGGGAATTTATTTTGTGGCTGCATTGAAAACAAATTCCTCAAATAGCCCCATCCTTACTGTGCTGTGACCTATACGCTCCCTATAATTCAGAAGGGCGAAGAAAGGAACAGTGGAGGAGGACGTACTTAAAAATACACATGTAAGCTGTTCCTCAGAGCCACAGCTGAAGGGGAGAGAGGCACTACAAAGGAAGCAGGAGGGAGGGCCCAGGACCACTTCTGAAGGAGACAGAAAAGCATCTTTTGTCCAAAACTAAAGCAAAACCATGGCCATGTGGTGATGCTGTTTTATGCTCATAACTAGGTCATAACTAGGAGACTGCATTTCTTTTTTTTCTTTCTCATTTCTGTCTTTCTTTTTTTAAAATTCAGTTTAAAATGAGGGTACAAGTGATTACATTGTTTGCATTTTTAAGGTAAAGTTCAAGTTGAGCCCTTCACCCAGGAGGTGTGCTGTACACCTCACATGTGCCCATTACCGACCCCCCTCCCTGCTTTCCCCACCTCCCTACTCGAATATACCTGTGTTATTCTCTCATATAGGCATGTAGCTGTTTTTTTTTTATTAGATTCATATTAGTACGTTGGATACTTCCCCCACCCCCGCCATTTTTGTGGTCCATTACTAAGAAGAACATATTTTAGCTCCATCCAGGTAAATACAAAAGATGTAAAGTCGGCATCTTTTTTTGGCTGAGTACTCCATGGTGAACATGCACCATGGAGTACTTTGTCCATTTGTTTATTTGTCCATTCCTGGGTTGGTGGGCACTTGGGTTGACTGTGCGTTGAGATGCAATGAACACTCTAGTGCAGATGTCCATGTGAAGGCATCTGCGTTTCTGATGATGCAGAGCTCAGGGTGTGCTGGGAGTAGGAGGGGAGGAGCACGTCGCCCTCATCATGGACCCCATCCATTCCATCTGGACAGTGGATGGTGCAGGGGCTGCTTGTCATCCAGGATGTGCTTAGGGAGAGGGAAGAACAAGAAGAGAGTGTGGCTCTCTGGGCTGTCCTTGGCATTGGTAGCACAGGCTGCTGGCTCTGTGGGAGACCATGCTCACTCCTCCTCAGGAGGGCCTTGCTGTGTCTCATCTTGGCTGAACGACTTTCCCGAGACTCCCAGTTCAAGTATGTTTTCTAGTTAGGGTGGACTTCAAAGGAGTTTCTGCCACAAGAGTTGGAAGACAGCAGGGAGACAGCAGCCGTTTCAGAGTGTAGACACACCGTCTTCCGGGTGCTCAGTCAAAACTAGTCCAGGTGCTGCAGTGAAGTGGTTTTCCAGAAGTAATTAAAGTCCCAAATCAGTTAACTCTGAGTTAATCAAAAGGAGGAATGACCTGTGTAGTCCTGATTCATTGGGTAGAAGCCTTTGAAATGGGGACACGGTCAGTCCTGAGGGGCCGAAACCGCAGGAAGCCCAGGGGAAGGGAGACCTTCAAAGAGGCCCACATCTCCCACACTGGCAGAAGGTGGCAGCTGGGTTCACAACTGCTCCCTCCTTCCCCAACCTCCCATCAGTCTCTCTGCCTCCTGTGCCAGGTAGGTGTGTGTGTTCAGTTTCATGGCAGAGTTGCCCCAATTCTACAGAATACCCTTGTTACCAAGGTCTGTCCTCGTGTGGTTCAAGCCCATCCTTGCTGGATCTAACCTATTCGTGCTACCTGATGTGCACTTTGGGCTCTGGAATGTGACGTGGGGATAGCCCTTTAAAGACTGCTTACCCTAAAATTCTCTGTAATAAATACACAAAGACACTTAGATACATGTGTATGGATGCATAGATTTGTATGTATATTTATGAAAGTATATACAAAGATCTAAAATACATGTAAAATATACTTACTGCTTCTACTTCTTTGGTTCAATCTTGACTCATGCAACACCTTATTTTCACTGTATTTTTGTATGTCACTTTAGTCTTTCCTAAGTACTTTTTCATATTTCATTATAGTATGTCCTGGATGAAAAAATAGGGGCCCAGAAACATTTAGTGACCTAACCAATGCCACATAGCCAGGAGGTGACCTAATCAAGACCTAATCAAAGCTCAAACGCCCCAGCCTGACAACATTGCTTGTGATGCTAATGCAAAAACAGTTTATAAAAGTACAATAAAAGTTTCTTTTTTTAGGGGGGGTTTATAGGAGAAAACATACTGCAATTTGTGTTGAAATAATTACTTCTCTCTAAGTCCTAAAAATTATACAGAATTCTATGTTGGGGGATTGAAGGTTATGATTAATTGTAGTATTTATAAAGGAACTTTTAAAAACCAAGAGAATTTAATAAAGGGTTTGCTATTTTCTATTATTTCACTTCCGAGGGTAGTTATAGAGGAGGGAGGGCTGAGAGAGGGCAGCTTAAAGTAGTAACAAAGAAGTAAAATTAAAGAATAAAATACTCTGCCTAGGCAAGGACATTCCATTTTCTGGTAGGCATTGCTTAGATATAACAGTTGCAATTTATTAATAAATTAATCAACTTAGGCCTTGCCACTCTAGAGAGGTTCAGTATCTCGATCAATGAAAGCCAGTGTTGACAAGATTGTTATCTATCTCTCATCTATTTTTCCCCCTGTGGACGACAATAGGGTATAGGATAAGAGGACAATTTTGGAAATAACAGTAACTTTTAAATTAAAGGGGAAAGGTTGAAAAATGTGCTTGACCTCAAGCATCAATGTCTGTTTGTTGTTTTTCTTCTCTTTTGGCCTTCACATAAACTGAGAAACCCATAGCCCATGTGGAACTACATTATTTTAAATCTTCTTTCTTCTCAGTACAAAGCCCACCTCTTCTGCTGGGGAATGGCAATGCCACTCCAGTCAGTTTTGTTGAGGACCATTGAGCAATTAGGGGGAAATGTGCCAGGCCATGGTGGGTGGTGTGGGAGTGAGGGCCCACGTGGTGGAGGGAACAACTGACTTAGCTGGGCCAAGGAGTGGTCTCCTGCTGGGTCTTTTATACCTGCATCAGGTTGAGGGCCAGCCTTCCCACGTGATGAAGCTACGGGAGAAGTGTTGACCCTGAGCCCCAGACACGTCTTCCAGAGTGTGGGGAAAGACGCCCGCAGCAGGAGCAAAGCATGCAGGGCTGTCCAACCTTTTATTTATTTATTGCCACACATACAGTTGTTCTCAACCTTCCTAATGCTGCCATGTATTTTCATTGTTACAAAGGGGTTGTGCCCCACAGGTTGAGAAGTGCTGCATGATTAGAAGAAGAGGAGTTGCCTTGGACCACACATTAAATACACAAACCCAAATGCAAACTAATGAGCAAAAAAAATATGAGAATAATTTTCTTTCCTTCTTTCTTTTTTTTTTTTTTTTTTGAGACAGAGTCTCACTTTATCGCCCTAGGTAGAGTGCTATGGAGTCATAGCTCACAGCAACCTCCAGCTCTTGGGCTTAGGCGATTCTCTTGCCTTAGCCTCCCAAATGGCTGGGACAACAGGCGCCCACCATAACACCCAGCTATTTTTTTGTTGCAGTTTGGCAGGGGCCGACCTGTGAATAATTATAATGACATCCAACATCACAGATAAGCCAAAAAAGACCTCAAATAATCTGCATGTCACTCTCAGGCTGCAGGCTGGACCCCTCCATGACATGCGAGGTGAAAGGGCTAACCCAGGGTGGAGGCCTGGTAGATACTGTGGGTGGCTACAGCTGTCCCTGAGGCTCTTCTGGTCCTAACTTTTGGATGACTATAAAGTGCCCTTCAAGAAGCAACCAAAGAGCTTGGGGAATTGGCATGGGTGAAGTGCTCCATTTCTAGAGGCCTACATTTCAAGATGCAAAGTTGGATCAGAGCTATGTTTGCTCAGGGGTCAGGGCAGAGTTCAAAGTGCCTGTTTTGAGCTTGTACCTCTGTGGCCTGCAGAGACTTACGTAGAATGGGACCATCCTGGTGGTTGATCCTTATGCAAAATGGGTGGGACCACAAGAACCACAAGTGAAAACTGATATGTACCTGAAAAGTTTCAAAAGGAAATTTTTTTTTGATAAGGAAGGGGGTAAAATTGGGGGAAAGTCATGAAAGGAGAAAGTATTTTGAGAAATTTCTAAATGCTTTTGACTATTTTCTACTTGTGGGACTTTGGTTTAATATGAATTAGTAAACTCTCAGAGGGCATCTGTAGCGTTTAGAAAAGGATGGTTAATTTGCAGCAGATACGAGCTTTTTTGCAAAGGCAGAGAGATGTACTGTAACATATGATGCAGATCACTTTAGAGTAATTGAACCATGGCTTCTGTGTGCTTTCGATCTTAAGCTTATCTCTATCTGGAGCCTGTAGAAAGTCTTTTCCCATTTACATAACAGGGCAAGAGATTATTACAACTAAAATTAGATCCAGGAATTGCTATGCATAGCGCTTCGTAGCATAATCAAATTATGATAAAATAGCCTTTATTTCTTTATAGCTATATAATATAGTTAGGTTCTTCAGCAATTTGTTTAGAAGCCAACAGTGGCAGTACTATCTTATTATATTAAAGCATTGCTGATTTTTGGTCAAATTGACAACCTTGCTTGATTGTTTTTTAGAGATGCTTATTTGAAGAATGAGGATAAAGTCTAATTTGTTTTCCTTTCTTGCCACTCCTCTCTGATATTAAAAAAAAAAAAAAAATACGGACTATTGCCCGTGAGTTCTTCCCGCTCATCCTTATCCCTTACTGTGCTAACAGGAGCCTGGGATCATGGCGCCCGTTCGTATCTGAGATGGCCAGATAAAGTCGAAAGCCTTATGCTTTCCTAGCCCCAGAGAATCCTTAGCCATTTGCTCTCAGATTCCGAACAGGACAAACCACAAAAGCCTTGTCATCAGTTATATTATTCTTGTAAAGATGTAAATCTGGGAGAGGAAGGGAAACAGACAGAGTGGAGGGAAAGACGCTTGACAGTGGGGGAAGAGAGGAAAGTGGAAACAGTCAAGATGGAGGGAGGGTGGGAAACCAGCAGAAAGGAGAGAACAGGAAACATGTGAGGGATAGAGAGACAGCAGCTTCTAAATCCCAGGGAAGCTCATAACGCGGGGAAGAGCGGGTTTCCACACTGTTTCCAGAGGCTGAAAGTTTCTGGACGGCTCTCTGGCGCAGAGCCCCTGCCCCCACCCTTCCATGTTACCATTAACGCTAAGGGTGGCTGTAGCTCCATGGGTGGCATTTGGTCTAATTTAATTTTCAGTTACTGAACTCAGTTACTGACTCTTCAGAGCCTGAGGGAGGATGAGCCTTTGTTAAAGCCGCGACTGTTAACTTTTCACTTTTCTTTTCAACCTCATTAGATTTCCCGAGGTTCAGTTCTAAACCTAAAGAACTGCACGGTGGCTCCACAATGTAAAATAACGTTTTTAGTGGAAGGCAATGCCTGCACAAATGTCATAGAGATGTCAGCTTCAGTTGTATCCAGTGATGTCACCGAATGAAATTCCAGAGCAGATGCCAGGAGTGTAGGATATTAACTTTGTCCTGGGCCTGGTGCAGCCACAGCCTGTGACTCCCTGTACGGCACCCTGCAGGGCAGTGACGAGCCAGAAAAAACGCCTTGTCTGGTGTCACCTTTCTGTTCTGTTCCAGGGGAGCATAGACACACAGACACTTCTCACCCCCTGGTGCTCTCTGAGATCCAGTTGCTGGATGAGGAGCTGTTGTTCATTGTAAATAACCTCAAGTCAATTGAGTCAGTGAAGTTGGACCCGGGATACAGTATATGTGGTAGATAAACAAATGAATACACACAAAATTCTCTTCATTGCCAGACACTGGCCTCGCTGAAGCAGGATTTGGAAGGAGGCTGCTTACCTGATTGAGGCCACACAGGGCCTCACAGCTTGGATTTAATTGGTGTGGATAACCCATTTCCCAAGTGGGGAGATCCTTCAACTCAGAACATTACAAAACTGACATTTTTTGATTTCTTGCAAATAGCTGAAGGCTGGGATGAGAACTGTGGTTGGTTGACTCTGAATGATGATGTCGCATGATCTATACAGTTTATACCACGCCTCCTGGATGTGGACCCCAAGTTGGTGACCTTGTCCCAAGTGATCAGGAACAACCAGAGAGGTCCTGCTGCTTCCAGATTGGCTTCGCTGCTCACTCCCTCTGTGCCTCTGGTCTTTGTTTTACAAGCTGTTCTCTCTTCTCTGATGTTTCACTCTGTCCCTTATATGACACAGAAAGACATTTAAAAGCTCCCTAAGTGGAACAAGTCTCTCCTGTGAGGACTGGAAATCTAACAGGATCCACCTTCCCCTCAGTGCCCCTCTGCGCTGCCCATGTAACACTGTTGAACTTCCTACAACCACGGTGACTTGGGTGCCCTGTGTAATCACTGCTCGTCCAATATCGTGCACCTTTGCTTTTCTTGAGATACTAGCTGTGTAAAAGTCATTCTAAAGGATATAAAGATATCAGAGTTACTAAAGAAAAACTCGGCGGCATGCACAGCTAAAACATTTTGTATTATTCTTTATTAAAGAGGTGGGGGGATAAAATCAGATTTATTCGGTAGGAAAATGTACCAGATTTCATTTGGGCTTGTTTTAGAGGAGTATTTTACAAACTTTTTTAAAAAAGCACTACAATAAAAACTACGTTTTACACCATGACTCCCTTCTTACAGTGTTTTTGCTGAGAAGCCACGTGCTGATTTCCGCTTATTTCTGTTCTATTTATTTCATTTTAAAAATGCCAATATCTAATTACTACGCTTACTTCATCACCCACAAATGGGTGGTAGCACACAGTTTATAAACTACTTTTCTAGAATTTTGGTAAAAATAAGCACAAAGGATAAAAATAATCAGATTTATTGGAAATTAAGCAGTAGACATGTGAGTCTAAATTCTAAACACATAACAGGTGTTTTATTCTTGTTAAGTGCTAAATTTAATTGCTGATTGTTTTTTGACGATCTTGATGGTAACTAACCCCTTGTTATATTGAATTCATTATGATGTTTCAAGCCAGTTTGTGAGTAGACACAGCATTAAGGCTCTTTATGGTTATTATGTGTAATCTCTAAAGATAATCTACAAGATAAATGGTTTATCAGAAGAAGAAACTAAGGCTTAGGGTTAGACAGTTTTCTCCAGGTCATGGTAAGGTTAGTCAGTAGTGAGCCAGTGTCCTCCCAGGTGCACTGAATTTTCCCTCCACTGCTGGACTCTTCAGTGATGGGGGCCAATCAGACCCCCCCAGGAGGACTTCCCAGCCACACTCTCTCCATGGGTCTCCAAAAGCCACATCAACCTGGCTGCTGCTTAGAACAACGGAAAAGCAAGGGGTGGTTGGTCTATCTGTCGTTTTCTAAATAGACCTCATCTCTACACCTCTCCAAGTTAACATTTTTCTACTATAATAGTTGGTTTATGTAACTTTTCACTAATGACTCACAACATATCATAAGCAGATTGAAAAGAACACCAATCCATCATGGAAATTTTTAAAAATTAAAGAAGAACGCAATTTATTACTCCTTCTGAAGACAAAATAATAATTTGGAGATATTACTGCTTCTAATAAAGAAGACATCCAATCTGAGCAAGGCGTTATTTGGAAGATACTCTGGCCAACAAAGGCCATGCTCTTCTCGCCCCCTGGTGCTCTCTGAGACCCAGTTGCTGGATGTGAAGCTGTTGTTCATTATAAATAACCTCAAGTCAATCGAGTCAGTGAAGTTGGACCCGGGATACAGTATATGTGGTAGATAAACAAATGAATACACACAAAATTCTCTTCATTGCCAGAGCATACCCGGACCCAAGCTGAGATTTGAGCCCCACACACAGTAAATATTTCATTTACGAAAGAACTAGTTTATAAGCACATAAAAGAAGAGCAATCTAGAAAAAAAGGAACATGTAAATTTAAATAAAACTTGAAAATGTAATTCCATGAAAT
Source organism: Loris lydekkerianus (assembly GCA_963574355.1). Lineage (NCBI taxonomy): Eukaryota > Metazoa > Chordata > Mammalia > Primates > Lorisidae > Loris > Loris lydekkerianus. The sequence continues at coordinate 24,758 of CAUYPK010020016.1, forward strand.
AGAAACTCCTTTTGGTGTTCAAAAATTAAGGTTTGAAAAGTTTGACAGTGGATGATGAAAACTGTGAGATGAGTAAAAAAGAAAAAAGAAAGAACACAAAGAGAAAAATGTTAAGGAATATTACTGGATGATTTTTGAATCATTTTTAAATCTAAAATATTTTAAAATTGAACTTATGAATTTTAGATCATTTAAAGGCTTTACCACATTGGCAGTTAATTGATAATGAATAATTGTTTTTGGAATGAGGATGTTAATGCATTACTGTTCTTTACTATATACATCTGTGTGTGTCCACACACACCCACACACACACACACACACACACCATTAAGAGAATATATTTTACAATCTGATGAAAGAATAAATTATGTGGGTTGCATTAGACTTTTTAAGGCCTCATGATTTGAGGCCTTCTCTGAAATTACTTTAATTGGCTACTAGCTCCCAGAAGTAAAGAACAGCCTTAAAATATAGTCTCTAAATTATCAATTTTAAATATTTATTTCAATTATTTAAAGAAAATCAGGTGTATTTCTCTGCCTCAACCTCCTTCACTTAATTGAGCAGAAGCCCTCCCTGTTCCACAGGGCAGGACAGTAGGCGGACATGACAGACACCACTGCTGCTCACGGGTTTGTCCAGCTCACCTCCTTTTCTGGCACCGGGGAGGTTCATGCATCCACTTCTTAGATTTAGCTGTGGTCAGGGGGCTTGCTTTGGGAAATGCACAGAGGTTAGGTGCATAAGTCCAAGTGGTGTTATAGAGCCTACCTGGGATTCTTTACCGTCTCCCTTTCTCTCCCATCCTGATGGAGGGTATACATGCTTCAGATGGAGGACAGATTTCAGTGCCTTCAGATTTTGGGTGAGCATGCAACAAACCTTTTCATGTTATTCACCCAAGTCTGGGGGTTGTTTGCTCCCACAGCACAATCAACACGCCACTGCCACAGTTGGTAAGTCAAAAGCATTGGTTAAAGCAAAGGCTCTTACAACTTGATGCATGGATAACTCTAAACATTGTTTTTAATTAATAATAAGAAAAAAATGTGAAATAACTACTATTTTTGTTGTTGTTAACCAGGACTTGTCTGCATGGCTGGATTTCCACATCATCCTTCGTGCACCGCCACACAGACGGTGCTTTAGGTAGGACATTTCCACAGAGCGCAGACTCCTTGGCCTTTTTGGCATTGCCCCTCACAGATATTTCACTATTGTCTCTCTCACCAGGCCTACTTCAACAACACTTCTTTTCAAGAGACTTAATTGTCTTTCTAAAACACTCTCCTTCATTTTCATAGAAACACCTCTTTATTCTTTTCATACTTATATTTTATTAGCTTCTGTGGTATTTAATTAAATTATTTAATTCGAGAAACAATTTAGGAATTAACATAATTGCAAGCATGTAATTCATCAGGTTAAGGCAGAAGACTGGAGCATTCTAGAAACGGCCTAACGGTCACGTGTTTTGAGGCTTTTCCACAGGGGCGTAGAGAATCAGCATATTGGACACAAGTCTTGCATCTTCTTGGATTCCCTAGGTGACATTCTTCCTTCTCTCTGAGGTGGCACCTGTTCACACCAAGTCACCTTTGCACTTGGGATATGAAGGAAGTATTATAGGCATGGGATCGGCTTCCTGAGTGGTTGGTTACCAGGTGGGTTATGAGTCAGCTATAAGTGCTGGGAGGTTGTCTCCTTATGTGGGGAATTATGACCAATAGGAAATGGGAGATGGAAGGGATCCAGCAGGTGAATCTCTTGTCTTTTTTTCTTTCCTTGGACAGCAACAAAGCTTCTTCTTGCTACTTTTTAGGAGAAAAATCCTTTGTGCTAAATAAACACATCTTCCCCAGGAGCTGTTGTTATCTCTTCCATAATCGGTGTCAAGTGGTGACTATTGAGTTCATGATTTGCTTTACTCTGTACCTTTTATGGCCTCAATTCTTCCTTTCTCCTCCTCTTTATTACCCTGGGCATACTTGTCCCTGTGTCAGCACTTTAATCCCTGCCTCAGGCTCTGCCTTCTAGAGGAACTGTACAAAGACAATCAGTTAATCTGATGAGTCAGTTAAACACAGGTTTATTTAAAAAGCATTCACCGAATGGTATTAGTGCTAGACAAGGAGATACTAGGAGCCCAGAGGAAGGGTGAAATATCTAGAGTAATTTACAGTCTGTTGAGCTCATCTAGGGAATACAGGATATATTGAAACATCTAAAATTAATATGACTCCTGAAAGACAAAGATGACAAAAATAGATAATTTTAGAAAATAGGGTTTGCAGTCTGATAGGAAAGTATAGACATAAGAAAAGAAGGACAATAATGCATCATTAATAAAAACAATAACACCTACTGATCCTTACTATGTTGGGCTCTAGGTTAAGCACTTTATAAAAGTTATTTATTATAACAACCATCCTGAATGAGATACTGTTAATTTTACTAATTTTCTGATGAGGAAACTGTAGCTTGGAAAACTTAAAAGGGTTTTACATAGTCACCTAGCTAGGAAATAGTGGATCTAAGGTAGAAACCCAGGAGTTTGACTCCTAACCACAGGATTAAATGAGTACAGGAAAATATTTAAATGGAGCACGGAGCCCATGTTAGAAACAGAGTGAAGTCCAGAGAACTGGGGACAACATCTCAGACCCCCAACAGGACAGCCGGGGTGTGGCTGCTGACACAGGGAAGAGGTTGTCTTAACAATTGTTCTGAGCTTAAGCAGCCTGTAGGTGAAGTAACTCCCAGCCAGCTGGAACAATGGACTGCTTCTTCTACTTTTTATAGTCATTGTTGCAGATGGCTAGATCTTTCAAATTTTATTTCATTTATCCCATCTTTCAATGAACATTTAATAAATATTTGCTTTGAACCATACAAAATTATTGACACTATGGATATATGGGTAATTATAGTACACCCCAAACATTAAGGAATTCACGGGCTGGTACAAAAGACAGCCAAGTACTCAAAAAATTATTATAAGATAGTGGTAAGCAGGAGGCATGCAGAGAACAAGGGAGTGTATCTAACCCCCTCCCCCCCATGCTGAGGGAATGGGGACACTTCCCAAAGACAATGAATAACACCAGGGTCCTAAAAATTGGACATAATTTTTTTTTTTTTTTCTTGGAGACAAAAGGAAGAAAGGACAGTCTAGGCAGAAAGAACAGCATAGGGCAAGGACTGGGATCATGAACGCATGATACCTAGTAGATCTGGAGTAGAGCGTAGGGAAGGAACTGGGATCATGAACACGTGATACCTGGTAACTCTGGAGTGTAGCTTAGGAAAGGAATGGAGATCATGAACAAGTGGCACCTGGTAGATCTGGAGTATAGCTTAGGGAGGGAATGGAGATTGTGAACACGTGGCACGTGGTAGATCAAGAGTGTAGACATATGACTCACCAAGAAAACCAGGATGATACTTTTGAGAGTAAAACGGGGGCTTTTCATAACCACTCTGGGACAATAAGAATAAATTGGGACTGTCTCAGGCAAACCCGGATGTTTGGTCACCCCAAGTTAGGAGGCTACAGAACAGGAAGAGTTTTAGAATCATTTAACTTGGCTTTGAATACTGGCTTGGATGGTAGTCAGAGGTAGAGTAACTGTGTAGGTGATTATGCCTCAGTTTCCGCCTTTAAATAGAAACTATTTCCTTGAAATTTATGACTTTTTCCTTGTAGGTTTGTGTGGTCACCAATGAGACAACACTCATAGTACAGTTAATACAGTGCTGGCCTGCAGTAGGCGCTTGGTAATTGTTTCCCTGTCTCTGCCCCCACCACAGGGCAAAGGTGAGAATTAGACAGGTGAGATTACCGGGGGTCATATACATCACTCTAAGAAGTTTGAATTTCAATCTGAAAAAAAAAAAAATTAAGCAGAGAAGTTTCCCAATCACGTTTGTGCTTCAGAAATATGAGTCCGGCCTCAGTGTTTTAAGATGTTCATTAGGGCAATGAGACATATCCAGGAGCTCCTGGGGACCTCTGGTGCCACAAAACCACGAGATCTTTATGTGATGCTAATTTAAAGAGAATAGGAATCCATCATTGGTAATGGAACTCATCCTCTGCTGATGCTGGAAAATGGGAGTGGAAGAAGAAACCAAGGGGTGCAGTCACGCCAGAGATGGAGATTTAGAAGGGGAAGTTCTGACAACGCAAAGTGCCCATGCATCAGCAGCATCTGGGAACTTGAACTTGATAGAAATGCAAATTGTTGACTTGAAGTAAACGTAATGAAACAGAAATTCTGAAAATGGAGATTCAGCATCTGTTTTTAGTAGCTTTCCAGGAGATTCTGACACAGATTGTTAACCATCATCCTAATTCAAAGTGTGGTGCAGAGGTAAAAATTAGATGGGAGATGAAGGTCAGCAAACGAGAGGAAACAGAAGTAAACACTAAAGCCAGAGCATAAAACCAGGAATTTGAACCTCCAGGGAGATGAGAGAAGGAACCCCTAATTGTGAAAAGAAGCAGTTGATAGGGTCTTTGGAAAACACCTGCAATAGGTAATGTATCCTCTGCTGGCTTCCTAGGGCTGCCGCGACACAATGCCACAAATAGAAATACATTCTCTCTGAGTTTTGGAGGACAGAAGTATAAACTCAATGTGCCAAATGGGCCATTTTTCTGAAACTCTAGATATTAAGGTTGGACAATTAAGTGCATGAACTCATCCTAGAAAAAGTGCTACATATCTCGTTGCTGAATATCACTATGGTCACCTTTGAAGCAGTCCCTTGGGAAGCTACCTACCAATGCCAGCACCTAGTACATAATTCAAAGCACTTTTTCTAGGATGAGTTCACCAACTTAATTGTCAGACCTTGTACGACAACAGCTCTGATGGTCATTCTAGAAAAAGAGTTCCAAAATTGCTTTAAATGGTGGACTAGGCACTGGCATCGGTGCACAGTCATACTGTGAAGGTGACTGTAGTGACATTCAGTACTGAGGTATGGAGCACTTTTTCCAGGATCAGTTGGTGAACTTGGTTGTCTGACCTCATGTAATACTTCCTTGACTCCTAGGTTCTGGTAGTGGCCGTGCATCCTGGATACTGTTGGCTTGTAGTTGCAACACTCCAGTCTCTGCCTCTGTGGACACATGGGCTTCTTCCCGTGTCTCTCGCCCTCCCTCTCTTCTCTATGTTCTTTTGGGAACACCAGTCATGTTGGCTTAAGGTCCACCCTAATGACTTTATCTTAATTGATCCCATCTGCAGCAACCCTATTTCTAAACAAGGTCACATTCTGAAGTGTTGGGAACTTCAACATATTTTAGGGACAATAAAGGGTACAGAAACCAACCCACAGCCTAGCCTGTCAAACTGATGCTGTATAGTTTGGGTTCCCTTAGAAACAGACCCTGATATAGAGATTCATGTTTAAGTACTTTACTTGGTGTGTGATCCCAGAGAACCCTAGGGAAGTAGGAAAATGGGGAAGGGTAGGGGAGACATCACATAAAGAGTGTGGGTAACTGGAGCTTAATTCCACTGGGGAATGCTTACAACCTGTGTGTCAGGGGAAGCTCAGGTGCTAGAACAGCCTTGGATGAGAGCTACACCAGGTAGATGATTCATTCTTAGGCATTTCCAACCAATTGCCAGCAAGCGGCTTCAGTGGCCAGAGAGTAAAGAGACACTGGCAGTTGTAAGTCAGGCCAGTGTGTACTGACATGATAAACAGCAAAGGGCAGAGGACACAAGGTCATCGGCCGTGAGTGGAAGGATGGCTTTAGGAAAGCAGAGGAGGGGGAGGAAACAAATTAATACACCCCCCTGCCCATACGGTTCAGAAAATTAATCGTGCTGGGAAGGCTGTAGGATATAAAGCAGCCAACTTGGTTTTAAAATTTCTCCACCAGTAGATTTTGTATACTCAAAGCCAAAGCTTTTGTAGACAACTAAAAAAAAAAAAGACATTACCTAATTTTAGTTGTTGTAAAAATTACTGATGAGACTATCTAGAGCTGTGGTTCGCAACCTGTGGGCTGTGACCCACAGGAACTGCATTAAAGGGTCACGGCATTAGGAAAGTTGAGAACCACTGAGCTTTTCAAGGAACTTCATTTTTCTAGGTTTCTGAAAATTAAAAAAAAATTGTGGATTGCTTTGTGATCCCATGGAAGGACAAACCTAGACAGAAAATAATCTAACCTGCCTCTTGTCATTTAATAAGATATAGAAATGAGCAGTGTGGGTGGTGGGTGCAATTTTGGATGGGCTTGAATCCACTGGGCTGAGTTGTCCTGCTGGATTGTCACAGGAATGGGGCTAGTCGACACCTTGCAGGTTGGTTGCCTTGCTAGAGGCTGATCAATATCACAGGGACTTTCTGACACAGACAGACACAGATGTATCATATTGACTTGTGTTGTTTGAGGAACAGCCTGATTAACAGCCTAGGGAGGGGGCTCCCAAGAAAGAACAGATGACATGTAAAGGGGGTCCCCAAGGACTGGCCAGATGTTTGGTCTACCATCGAGGATCTCCAAGGACTGACCAATCAAAAAGAGGCAAAGAAACCAGACAGTGGCAAAAGTCAAGGCCTCGAGGGAGGGTCTTTGGAGCATGTGCACAGTTCAAGTAGCAGTGTAAAAAATCACACCTACCAATGCCATGACAGTTTACAGATACCGTGACAATCCTGGGAAATTGCCTTAAGAGGATAGGAAAGGTGAGGGTTCCCAATTCCAGGAATTCTCCACCCTTTTCCAAGAAAACCATGAATTCCACCCCCCATTTAACATAAAATTAGGGAGTCAGCATAAAAGAAGAAACCTTATCAAAGTCAGTGTCTCCTCCAGTCTCTGGGCTGACCAGTTCCTACTCTGGAATGTGCTTCAGTCTTTAATAAAACTTCTGCCCATTGCTGTTCACACCTACATCCTCTGCTCATTCATTCCATTGAGTCGGTAATACCAGGTATTGAGAACCTGGGAACACAGGACCTGTCATCTGTTCTCAACACCTAACAGAAAGATCTGGAAAGAACATTTTCTATCTTAGCCTCTTTACTCCTGTTTTAATTACTCAATTGTGTCTGTCTTGTCTAGAAGACAAGCAAACCAACTTGTTATATGGTGCTTTTTCTAAAAGGGCATTGTGGATTTCTTAGCGTTAAGGTTTCTTTTCCAGGTGGACACCTGCATTTTCATGCAGTTAGAGGTTAACACCAACCATATTATATGAAAGAAAAAAGAAACTGAGGCTCAGGGAATTTTCTTGTGTAAGATCACACACCTAGTTTGTGATAAAATCAGGATTATAGCCTAGATTTTGTTCTGTCTTATATACAGACAGAAATAGTTAAACAGACGTATATAGTTATATATATATCCTTATATATGACTTATATATGTCCTTTTCACATAAATGCAAATATTTTCCAGTTATTCAGGAGTTAAGTGTACAGAATGATACAGTCATTGAGATTGCTGCAATAAAGTATAGTTTACTGGAGACAGAGATACTCTAACAGAATTTGACATCATATTCAATGTGTGGACAAGAAAGTTGGCATAGCTCAAAACCAAATATTTTCTCCTTTATCTATTGTGCTTTGTAACTCAAACACTTTGTATATAAAATGCATACCCAATGAGGTTCCTTTGTATAGTTAATACAGTAATATAAAATCCAGTGTGGTTAAACCATCATAACTTTGAATGATAACCTAACTGAAGTTATATGTAAGAGAGTTTTAGCCAACAAAGAATAACTTCAACAGCAGAGTATCTAGCTTATCCTGTATAGTCAAGAGAGAAAAGAGGATCCAATTATTACTTCCCTAATTGTATTTAATAGGGAATAATCAAAGCTGCATAGGCCCCCATGATTTATAATAGTTTCATGCAAAAAAACTGAAAATTTATACTTGTGAGAATCATAATTCTAACCAAAAAAGTTTTAGCAAAGTTATAAAATGGACGTGGATTGATATTTTCTTTTGGCCATGATTAAAGTTGTAAGGAGGATCTTGAATGTACTATTTCTTTGGACACTTGCAGCCTTGGCTTCCGATCTTGTCTTCTACTCATTGTAGTGTGATTGGACAATTTATTTAATTGTCCTCTGTTTTGTCATCTGTAAAATGTTTCAAAGTTTATCTCGATCTGCTAAAGCAATGTCTGCCATATAGTAAGCATAATTAAAGAGTCTTATTCTAAATAAAAACTAAAGAATTATCATTAAGATAACAGAAAAAGCTTGACGTATAAAGTAGACGCCCAGTAAAGATTTTTACTCCTCGTCGTGATACATGTTGGAGAAGTATGAAGACCCCACGAATGAACACGCTATTTAAGCTCTCACAACTTCAGTGATCTCTTCGCCAAAGAAAAAAAGAGGAACTATCCTTTAGTGTTGAGAGTCAAATGTGTTAATGAATACATGAGGTTCTCCAAAGATTAGTTTTGTTCTATCTGAAATGAGAATTTTATTCATTACACATCTTAAAACGTTGTCATGAAGGTTAACTTAGATAATGTGTTTGAAAGTAATTTTTTAAAAACTATGCTAAGTATTATACAAATGTTAATTTTTATTATTAAAAGTTCTTGAAGCATTACATTATTTCTGATCATTAAACTTACATATTTATTCCATAAAGAAGCACTATAAAGAGTTTGCTCAACTACCAAACTTAATCAAATCATGAATTTGTTAAATATTACAAATCCTGACTTAGTATTTTAAGAAACAAATTTTTGAATATTTAAATTTCTAGCAAACCAAACATATCTGCAAATGTTTATTACCACAATTTTTAAAATCTTAAAAGTGGTTTGTTACAAGCTTCTTTTAATTAGTTAAGATCTACTCTATGTTAAATATGCAATTTGATTAGTAAAATTAGTAAAATTCCATTTTATGTGCTTTATAGAGTCTCACTGTGTAAAATGTTTTCCTGGAATTAAAATGACCAAATTAGACATATTGATTAATTCTTGAGGAAGACACCCCCTGCAAGGTCATCTCTGAACTGCAAGGTCCCTACCCTGGTGATGCAGAGGCATAAAGTAAGACTGGAAACAGACAAGGCTGATACCGCGTTAAAACTTCCAGGGAGATACTGGCACTCAAGGGACATACTGAGGGCAAAGGGGATGGGGAATTAGAGGACATTGGCCTGCTCAACAAAGGAGAGCTGGGAATGGGCAGGCACTTTCAGAGGAAAATAGACGTCATGAGGTATAGTCAGGCACTGGTTATGGGAAGAAATAGGAGCTACGTTGCTGTAGAAGTCATTGTTTTCCAGGGTAAGGAGGAACTGGGCAGCAATGAGGGTTTTTTTAGGAAAAGGGTGACTAACTTAAAAGCGATGTTCTGGGACATTAACTTGCCGATGAAATTCAGAGCTGAATGGAGTGGAGACAAAGAAAAACTTTTCAGAAAACTATCAGTCATTTGGGTGTGACTTGTTAAGGGTCTGTATTCACTATAATGGCAGTAATAGGAGGTTAGGAAGTGAAATGTTTACAAAAAATTAAAAACTAATTGTACTTGTCAGCTGATCAGAATGGAATACAGGGAAGTCAGAAAGAAAAAAAAAATTGAATTTTCTTTTTTGATAGGGTGGGAATAGGGACATTATAGATGATAAGGCCAATTTAGATATAGAAATGTTGGGTTAATCTGATGGGCCATCCAATTAGACTAGTTTTGCAGCAGACTATGGCTGGGGTCTCGAGAGTGGACTAGTTCCGTGAAGGAGAAAGTGTGAGCTTGTATTACTAACCCTGGTCTCAGATTACAGAGTCATAAAAGTAGACTCAATATGCTATAAATCTTATATACCTGTTGTATTACTGAAGGCTTTCTTCTAAGAGGCTTTGTATTTTAAATTTTCAGATAAACTTTCTAGTTATGAAGATTGTTTCAACCTACACACTGTCAACCAACAGACTTACATCCTGTTAAGTTGAACACCAAGAAAAGTCGTAGATTTTCTCATTTGTTGTAAAGGAATGTTCTTTGCAAAGCTTTAGCTATGGCCACTTAAATGTCAACATTGTTAACAGTGCTGTCTCTAAATTAGATACCTAAAGGAACAGGCAAGCTCTTTCAGTTGGAAGACCTATGTGTTATAAAGCTTCTTATATTTGAATGCCTTATTAATAAGAAGTCACTTCCAAAGCATATGTGCACTGATTCCCAGAAAGACATTTTCACTATTCTAATCGGTGGGTTTAAATTGTTTTAAAAACTTTATGATTAGTTACAAAATCACCCCAAAGGGGAGCCCATCAGAAAAGAATTTTGAGATTTCAGGCATTGAAAATATCTTCGACCAATCTCAGATTGGCTTTATTAAAAATGTAATTTCAGACAATTCTCTGGATTAACGTACATCACTTTCCAGCAGCTTTGTCAGTTTAATAGGGAAGCTGGACTTCCCCTGGTGTGGTCCTGATTTGTGTGTGTCTCTCTCATGATGTCGACTTTAAAAAGTTACATGTGAAAATCTTGGACCCCACATGTCTGTGGTATGGAAGATAGTATGGGCTTCCTTCTCCCTTCTGCTTTTGCACATATGTGTACACACACACACACACACACACACATATGTATACTGTATTTACCTGCCGATAGTTATATCTACTATCTACTTATCTTTTTCTACATCTCTTTTATACATATATGTGTGTATATAACTATAACCATGTACATTATGTTTAATTTATCAACATTGAATTTATTTTTCCAGTTTTGCCCACATTCACCCAGCAACATATTAATATTTTAAAGATTAGTTAATTATAGTTTTCTTAGGATGAAAACGGAAAATTCAATTGACAATTCAATTTGAGAAGAGTCCTTTCTAGAGTCCTCACCAATGCCTCTTTCTCAGTTGTTCTAAAATGTAAATTGCAAAATAACAACTGAATATTTATTCTGACATTCTTCACATTGCCTCGAGAGTGTGTGTGTGAAGTTGGTACAAATTGGTATATGCTGATAAATAATTGCCAAGAATTAGTCAATAACAAGTGTTATTGCTACTGCAAAGCATCTGCTCAGTTGCAAACTTCTCTTTCTTGGAGGTAGAAAACATGTTTGTGACTTGACAAGATGGGATTTTTGCAGCAGCAGCAAATCCGGGGAGCAAAGGCACCCCCCCTTGTAGATACACATACTTTCCATTCTTCCTCTGGACATACTTTGAAGTTCATCTGGAAATAGGAACAATTGAGCAACTTCAACCAAAAGGATTATTTTTAACAATAATATTGGTGGGACATCTTCAACCTAAAAATCGTTTATGAAGTTCGTATCTGTGTTCTGTATCCTCACCGAGCCTTCTGCCTGGCTCCCCATTCATCAGAGCACTTCAACAGTGAAGAAACAAGGACTGATCAGTGTATCACCACATGTTGGGCTGCCAGTCCTCCAAAAGCAGTTGCTAAACGTAGCCCCGAATTAGATCTATAGGATGCTTTTCTTCTCGTGCAGTCAGGTGTAACTCGTGTGAGAAAATGTGAGATGCAGAGTGTGAGGTCACTAAAGATTTCAGGCCTCACCTTTTCACTTTAGCTTGAAAACCCTTTGCAGGAATTTTTAGTGATGTCACAACGTTCACAACCTGGCACAATTCTACAGGATGTCTCCCTTTCTACCCCTAACAAAAACTATTTCCGAGCCATCGTAAATTAATTACAGCATCATTCCTTCAAGAAAGCCCTCTTAGCTTGCATCATTTTAGCCCCATTTTTCTCTCTGGCAGGTAAGACTAATCCTGGAGTTTTTAAAGTAAAAAGCTGAGTTAAAAAACTTACAATCAAGACACAAGACAAGACTGAAGACAGTCCATCCAACTAAAGGGCCCAGTTCCTTTACTATAATGCAGTGGTAGGTGCCCTGTCTTATTCCTGGGCTTTGGCTCCTGTTTGCCTCCTGTTTGACTTCCTTCACACATCGATATACTTCCTTATGGACTAGCAAATTGTGGTATATGTATACCATGGAATATTATGCAGCCTTAAAGAAAGATGGAGACTTTACCTCTTTCATGTTTACATGGATGGAGCTAGAACATATTCTTCTTAGCAAAGTATCTCAGGAATGGAAGAAAATGTATCCAATGTACTCAGCCCTACTATGAAGCTAATATATAGCTTTCATATGAAGGCTATAACTCAACTATAGCACAAGAATATAGGGAAAGTGCCAAGGGAGGGGAACGGAGGGGGGAAGTCAGGGTGGAGGGAGGGTAATAGGTGGGGCCATACCTACCGTGCATCTTAGAATGGGTACGGGCAAAACTTACTAAATGCAGAATACAAATATCTACATACAATAAGAAAATGCCATGAAGGGTACGTTGAACAGTTTGATGAGAATATTTTAGATTGTATATGAAACCCACACATTGTATCCCTTGATTGCACAAATGTACAAAGCCATGATTTAACAATAAAAAATGAATAAAATAAATAAAAACATAAGTTATTAAAGGATAAAATATGAGACAAAAAATTAAAAATTTATTAAAAAGAAGACAAGAATGAGGGGAAACATTTGGAGATAGTAAACAACAAAAATCTACAAAAGATGTTAGAAACAAATGTCCCATCTATAATCATAATAGTTGTAAAAGTAAATAGGTAAATAACAAAAGTTATCATTCTAAAAAAAATTAAAGTCCATATTCCTTCTAAGAGTTTCACCTGAAACATAAGGACAGAATACAGAAGTACAACTACTGAGAAGAAATATAACAAGACAATATTAAACAAAACAAAGTTTGGGCAGTAACAATATAATAACATCAACGAAAATGTTTACTAGAAAAACAAAAAAAGATAATATTAGGAATACAGGTAGTCAGACTATAAAAAAGGTATAATTCCAGGAAAAAAATATATTTTATCTTGGTTAGCCCTAACAAAAAAATTGCTTCAAATTTTATAGGAAAGAGTAAATAAAACTATAAGAAAAGCTGCATAATTGAGAATTATTATGGCCAATTATTTTTTACTGCATCATTTTTGGTTATTTACAGGATAAACATATATAAATGTAAAAATATAGAAGATCTGAACCAGGCATCATGGCTCATTACTGTAATCCTAGTACTTCGGGAGATCAAGACAGGAATTGCTTGGGGCAAAGAGTTTGAGACTAGCCTGGGCCACAGTGTGAGACTCTGCCTCTACAAAAACTAACTTCATAAATTATCCACTCATGGCAGCTCAGGCCTTTAGTCTCTGAAGCTGGGAGGCTGAAGTAAGAGGAATGCTTGAGCCCAGGAGTTCCAGGCTGTAGTGAGCTATGATTGTGCCACTGCCCTCTATCCCAAGTGACAGAGTAAGGCACCTTCTGTAAAAAAAAAAAAAAAAATGAAAGAAAGAAATAAAGAAAGAAAAGAAAGAAAGAAAAATAAAGAAAGAAAGAAAAATAAAGAAAGAAAGAAAAGAAAGGAAACAATGAAAATCTCAAGTGAATGAATATCCATGAGATGCCTAACCCAGCATATGTATAAACAATCTGTTAATAGTCTATACCTTTTTTTGTCAAAAATAAAACTTAAAGTGAAGCCTGTTGCTCAGTGGGTAGGGGCGCCAGCCACATACACTGGAGCTGGCAGGTTCAATAATTCCATTATATGAAAATAGCAACAAACTTTTTGCAACTAATTCTCAATTTCTGAGCTTGACCATTTGAACATATCATGTTCTCCTCATATTTATCTCTCCTGCAGTGTGAAGAGATTCTGAAAGTCTCCTGCTGCATGAGATGGTGGAGTAAGCCCAGAAAAAATTTTGTTTCCTCAGACCTATCACCGGCATTCTACTGAGTCCACCACATACTCTTAGTGTTCTGCAATGGTGAAGAATAATTCCTCATCCATTACAATACTCATTTTTTTTATTGTTTGAGTTTCATTGAGGGTTCAAAGAATTAGGTCACACTGATTGCAGTTGTTAGGTAAAGTCTCTTTTGTAATTCTGTCCAGCCCCCAAGAGGTGTGCCATATTCATAGTGACCCCTATCCCACTCCCTCTTCCCCATCCCACATTTCCCTACCCTACTCCTGTATTAGATCATTGTTGCGTGACCTGAGATGCGAACGAGCAGAAGCTTTGCTGTAGGTGTAAAACTCGCTCCTGTAATTATTAAGTCAAGAAACAGACTATACACTCTGATATGGCGTATAGCAAAGTTCTTTATTCCAAGTTTAGGTTTTATACTTTTTTAGTCACGTACACATTTAATCCCTTATCTATTAGTTTCCTCATTTTCTTACTTTCCTTTTTACATATCATTATAATCACTTTTGTAGTAAATCTCTTTTTCTAGACAATGACTAATTTCTGAGCAGGTATCTAAAGAAACATCACGAGGGTAAAATTAGCCAGTGGGGAATTGAATATCTTCAAGCATTCACTCAGTTTACCCAGTATGAAGTAATGACTGTGTCCTTCCTTCAGGGCAGAACATCTATAGACCTCTGACAATATGTTGTTAACATATGTCAACCCTCTGGC
>CAUYPK010020017.1:0-31283 GCA_963574355.1 Loris lydekkerianus
GGGAGGGGGGTTGAGGGAGGGGTATTGGTGGAATCACACCTACGGGGCATCTCACAAGGGCAAGGGTGAAACTCAGCAAATGTGAAATGTAAATGTCATGCCACGGTGACTGGGAAAATGCCAGGAAGGCTATGTTGAATGGTTTATGAAGCTAGTGTATGATGCCCCATGATCATATCAATGTACACAGCTATGATTTAATAAAAAAAAAAAAAAATAAAAAAATAAAAAAAATAAAAAAAATAAAAAACAGAAAATTAGGTCAACTTAAAGGAGGTAGTCCACTATGGAGGTGCCAATGTATTTTTCATGACTCTTCAGGGTGTGTTCTATACAATAACTGGAATTGCAGTGGTATCAGAGTCTTGGAAAGTCCTCTGGTAAGCTACTTAGAGAGCCCAATCGTGTTACACGGCATATCCCTAGACTCAATATATCAATATCTTTCTTGTATCCACTCCTGCGAATAAAGGCCATTGCCTATACCTTTAAAGCATTATGAGCCATGATGGCAGAAGCTATAAAAAGAAATTCAGTAATTAATATGCTTCATCTCACACCTCTTTTTAGTACCATCCGGAACCTAGGAACTAATTGATAGCAACTTTTCTGGTACTCAAAAATTCATCAAGAGGAATAAGAAATGTCTGGATATCCTCACACCAACATCTCTTTCAACTTAGCCTCATATGCCCTCTAATGAATCATTTCCCCTTGGCAGCACTGCTGCATTTGCTAGTGATACCATTATTCCTGCCCCTAACCCCAACTCAAAATACTAAATGATTTTAAACTCATTCTTTTTTGATCAACTGACAAACTTAACTACCGTCACCAATTCCTAGAGGAATTTCTCTTTTCTTTCCTTTTCTGATACTATGACCTTAGAATAAGCCTCCCTTATTTCTCATTTTAATTACTATAGCAATCACCTAGCTAGTTTCTCTAGCTGGATCTCTGTTTACATTCTCCCCTACCTTCTTGCTTAGAGAGTATTAATAATCTTTATTTTATTTATTTATTCTTTTTTAGAGACAGTCTTACTTTGTTACCCTTGGTAGAGTGCCATGGCATCACAGCTCACAGCAACCTCCAGCTCCTGGGCTTAGGCGATTCTCCTGCCTCAGCCTCCTGAGTTAGCTGGGACCACAGGCACCTGCCACAATGCCCGACTATTTTTTGTTGAAGTTTGGCTGGGGCTGGGTTTGAACCCACCACCCTTGATATATGGGGCCGGTGCCCTACTCACTGAGCCACAGGCACTGCCCAATAATCTTTATTTTATTAATATACTTTTCCTTATTGAATACAAGAGACCAAAGCTACTGAGCTATAAAACTACAAAAAGTTTTTAAAAACCTACCTATGTAAACATCAGTTTCAGTCACATGGCTTTGTAATACACTATATCACTTCCATGTCTCAATATGTGCAATCAAAGCACCTTGTTGTTGACTCACAGCGCTCAGCTTCACTTACATTTCAGAGAGCTATTAGGTCTCCTTGAAAAGAAATATGTAACCAGATTCTAAGTATACTAATATACATACAAAATCACAAATGCACAACAAAGCCCAGCAAAAATAAGTATGTGAGATTGAGTTCATTTGTTGCATTTATCTTTGTATTAATATATTGACATGTCTAAATTTACCATAAGATGAAATGGACTAAAATAGAGCTAAAAGGTAGAAGGAAAAGAAGAGAGAGAAAAAACATAGACTGATATCCACATCGTACACAAATACAGGTTTTGGAAAAATTAAAACTGAGGACATAGCCACTGTGCCTGGCTCTTTTTAAATGTCACCTCCTCTGAGAAGTCTTCAGGGTTTGTTTGTTTTTTGACCGAGTCTTCCTTTGTTGCCCCCAGTAGAGTGGACTGGTGTTATAGATCATAGCAACCTCAAACTCTTGGGCTCAAGCAATTCTCTTGCCTCAGCCTCCCAAGTAGCTGGGACTACAGATACCTGCCACAACGCCTGGCTGTTTTTAGAAACAGGGGTCTCGCTCTGGCTCAGGCTGGTCTTGAACCTCAGGCTGGTCTCAAAACTGTGAGTTCAGGCAATCCACCCGCCTCAGCCTCACAGAGTGCTAGGAATACAGGCATGAGCCACCGTGCCCGGCTCTCTCCAGGGGGTTCTTAAGACAATGGTAATTGTTCCATTTGTTACATGATTGCTTTTCCAAATAAATTGTGAGATGCAGAGCATCAAGGATATTGTCTTATTAATCTTTGTACTCTGAGCACCTAACACAGAGTAGGAACTCAATGAATATGGAACAAATGGAAGAATATCCTGATAATGTATTAAATAGAGTTGTATTTCCAATTAAATAAACCATTTATAATTTTCTTGTAGTGATAAAATAATAGATAGTGAGCAACATGGAGAGTTACCTTGACTTTTTCAAGGCCTGAATGAGTACTTTTTGGTTTAAATCAGTATCTAAGTGATCCATAACTGCTTAGAAAAAACTTTAAAAATATCTTTCTGTAACTCCTTGGCTATATCAAAATTTCTATATTTTATTTTTGTCTATAAAGAAGTGAACATTTGGAAAGCAATTTGTAAAGCAGAGAAACTTACTTTATTTCGATCTTGTACAACTAATATTTTTCTAGTACTTTCATCAAACACAGCTCCTGTTGGGGGGGGAGATAATTGAGAAATAATGATTTTATTCATCCTAAAGTCCTCTAATACTCTTTATCTGTCATCAAAATCACACCCATCCTTAAAGGCCTAGTTTAAACATAGGTTGTGTATTTATTCCTTATCTGAAATACTTGGGACAAGAAGTGTTTTAGACTTTTTCAGATTTTAGAAAATTTGCATTTATATAATGAGATATCTTGGGGATAGGACCCAAGTTTAAACATGAAATTCATTTATGTTTTATATCCACCTTCCATACATAGCCTGAAGGTAATTTATGCAATATTCAAACCTGGCCCTGGCCAAAACTGCAAAAAAAAAAAAAATTTTTTTTTTTTTACTAATTTTTTTATGTAAAAGTTTTGACTGCATTTTGACTGCGACCCATCACACAAGGACAAGTGTGGAATATTTCAATTGTGGGGTTATGTTGGCATTCAAAGGTTTCAGATTTTGGATTTTGGATTTTCAGATTAGGGATGCTCAACCCATACCACCTCATCCATCTGAAGACTTGAAAAATCTCTCTAGCAAGAAAATGATAGCTTAGTTGTCCATATTCTTCTAACCAATGGTGGATAATCATCTGCATAAACTTATCTAGATTATCTATGCCTGATTATATTCAGTTAATCTTTTTATCCTTTCAATAGTATTTATGTTAGTGTTCAGACAAGTCTACATATTTGTCTTAGTCCACTTGGGTTGCTATAACAAAATCACACAGTCTAGGTAGTTTATAAACAACAAACTTATTTACCACAGTTCTAGAGGCTAGGAAGTCCAAGATCAAGATCCCAGCAGATTTGGTGTTTGGTGAGGGCCTGTTCCTCATAGATGCTGCCTTCTAGCTGTGTCCTCATATAGCAGAAGGAGCAAACAAGCTCCTTGGGCCTCTTTGATAAAGGCTCTAATCCTATTCATGTAAACTCTGCCCTCATGACCTAATCACCTCCCAAAGGCTCCACCTCTTAATACCATCACACTGGGGATTAGGTTTCAACATATGAATCTGGGGGGGACAGTGCTTAAAAATATTTATTGAATAAATGAATTGACTTCTTCATACCTATATTTATTCCTTGAGTCACTATATATACATTTCTACACATTTGTCACTATCACTATCCATTTGATAATCTAAATCCTAAATATCTCTATATTCAGTTCAAGACCTCCTTGAAGCCAATTAAGTGTCCTTTTTATGTATATACACAACTTTATAACCTACTAATACATTGCTTTGGAAAACGTCTTTATTTTATGTATGTTTTAAATTCTAGTTAATTTCTTTCATTTCTTCATTCATCATTGCACATTCTCTCTTTAGCTTTACAAAATTCCCTTTGGGCAATCCTGGGTAAAAAAATACAATGACACTTTAATGATTTATGTTAGGATCTTTTAGATACTATAATTTAAACATTACATAACATGAGAAGATATTTTTTAAAAGATATTTTCTACATATTTGTCCATTTCTTCAACATTAATCCAGTTCCTAAATAAAATATATGTAGATCTTATATCTATTTATTGAGCTCCTATTATGTGTCAGGCACTTTTCTAGGTTCTAGGGGATACAGTGGTGAACAAAACAAACAAAACTCCCTATCCTTAAGGAGTTCACATTCTGCTATGTATGTGGGGAGGTACCAAATAAATAAATTACATAGGTGGTGATAAATTCTATGAAGACATAAGCTATATAGACAGCAGAGGTATGTGTGACATAAGAAAAAGTAATTGAAATGAAAACACCACACTTCAGCATTTTAAAGCAAGGTAGGAAAACCACTGAGTGAGATATAATTAACATTAATGTTGGCTTCTATTAGAAAATGTAAACGATAATCTAATTGGACTTTACAAGGGATAGAATGCCAAAGAAATGCCAAAGAAACCTTAAATATTAATAATTTGTGATTACTCAAATTGAGTAATGGCAATTCCCTGGTGAATTAACTATAAACATGAGCATAGTATCACACAAAATTAGCATCGCTAAAGTACAATTTGAGCAACCCCTGCTGGTTATAACATAAAAGTTAAGTAAATCCAAGGATATCCGAGATTAAATAGAGGTCACTGTATTATTATGACTAGTTAGGCACTGTGCTAAGTGCTTTAGGTACATTATCTCAGGTAAAAATCACAATAATCCTGACTAATATCATTACAAGTGCCTGAGTTCATGCCAGGTGTAAGAGGGACTGATGGCATTTGTCTGCACTCTAAGCAGGCACTCTTCTCACTGTACAACACTGCCTGACATTGATGCTACAACTGCCCTCTCAGAGGACTGACGTTTCTATCCAACTATTCATTTAAGAAATACTGAGTATCTACTTTATACTAGACACTGTCTTTAGCCTGAGAATACAGTGGTGAGCAAGACAGATATCTGCCTTCATAGAGTTTATATTATCATGGAGGAGATTAAGTACATGCTATAATTTCAGACTGTGATAAATGCTATAAAGAAAAATATAACTGCACAAAGGAACAAAGAATGATGGGGTTGGTGTATGTGTGGGAGGAGGGTGACTCTATTTTAAAGAGGAGGGTCAGGAGCTTTTCTGAGGAGACACAAACAGAAACCTCAGCTATAAAGGACTAGATAAACAAAGCTCTGGGGAAGCACACTGCAGGAAGAGGAGCCAGTAGGTATAAAGGGTCTGGGTCAGATAAAAGTTTGCTAGGTTTGAAGAAAAGAAAAAAAACCATTGCTCACTCTATTCCAGCCATACCTGCTTTCCATTGTTTGTAACAAATGTCCACTACTTTCT
The DNA here is from genome assembly GCA_963574355.1 of Loris lydekkerianus. NCBI lineage: Eukaryota > Metazoa > Chordata > Mammalia > Primates > Lorisidae > Loris > Loris lydekkerianus. The sequence goes on from CAUYPK010020017.1 coordinate 5,450, forward strand.
CTTTACTTGAAAAAACTCTATACCTTTCCAGAACAATTTCTTGCATTACCTCATCCCCATCTCCAATAACTCCTTCAAATTATAGTTATTTATCAAGACTGGTCAAGTTCTACACTTCCCAGTCCCTGAACTCCTATCATTACTACTAAACCATAATGCAAGTACTTAGTTTAAACTTAGTATTATACTTAGTTGTAAACAAACCCTTCGGAGGATACTCCTTATGCATATATTACCAATTTTGTAGTAATAACTGAAAATTCTAATTTAAAGTCTATGTTAATGATAATTACTCATACGACTTTCCAATGAAGTGTGAGGCTATCACCAAATTATTGAATAGAATCTTTTGAAGTAGAATTGAATGGAAGTTTTAGAATGTCTCTATTTGCTACAGGGCTGTAAGACTGAGGCAAGAGAATCTCCTTAAGTCCTAAGAGTTGGAGGTTGCTATGGGATGTGACGCCATAGCACTCTACCGAGGGTGAGACTCTATCTCAAAAAACAAACAAACAAACAAACAAAAACAAAACAAAATTCCACCATGTTAAATTATTTTATTTTATTTTATTATTATTATTCTTATTATTATTTTTTTTTTTTTGCAGTTTTTGGCCGGGGCTGGGTTTGAACCCACCACCTCTGGCATATGGGGCCGGTGCCCTACTCCTTTGAGCCACAGGCACTGCCTTTTATTTTATTTTAGAGACAGAGTCTCACTTTATCCCCCTCAGTAGAGTGCCGTGGCATCACAGTTCACAGCAATCTCCAGCTCTTGGGCTTAGGTGATTCTCTTGCCTCAGCCTCCAGAGTAGCAGGGACAACAGGTGCCCGGCACAACGCCTGACTATTTTTTTGTTGTTGCAGTTTGGCCAGGGCCAGGTTTGAACCCACTACCCTCAGTATATGAGGCCGGTGCCCTACTCACTGAGCCACAGGCACTGCCCAAATTATTCTATTTTAAACAGCTGTTTAACACAATAACTTAATGTAAATATCTTTAGGAAGTAATGTTTAAGTCACTGAAAAATGTTTGTTTTACCTTAAATTCAACATAAAAGTTTGTCTTTTACAAATTCACATAATTTGTACTAATATGTTTTACTATAATGAATTTATTCGCTGATCCCAAGGCAGTGTTACTATTGAGGAGTGAGGTTTAATTGTCTGTGTAAAACCAGTTCAAGCATATCCCCAGGAAAACTCAACACTGAACTTGCTCTCTGTGCTGCTATCTGCTGATTTATGAGGCAAACTTCATCTACGCACTATGTAATACTTCCAAGGAAGATAAGGCAGAAGTCTCTCTCATCTGTGGTTTCACCTTCCGTGATTTCAGGAACCTGAGGTCAACCATGGTATGAAAATGTTACATTAATACTTTTGTACTTTGAGGCTATTATTAGTAAAATAAGGGTTACTGAAATGCAAGCACTGTGGTACCATGACAGTCTTTCTGATAACAAGAGGGCTATTAAGTGACTAACAGGTGAGTGGCATATACAATTGTGAATGTGCTAGACAAAGAGATGATTCACATCTCAGGCAGGACAGGGTCAGGGAGGGAGATTTAACCATGGTACTCAGAATGGCATGCAATTTAAAAAGTTTCCTTTTTTTTTTTTTAGATGGAGTCTTGTTTTGTAGCCCTCCATAAGAGTGCTATGGTGTCACAGCTCACAGCAACCTCAAACTCTTGGACTTAAGTGATTCTCTTGTCTCAGCCTCCCAGGTGCCCACCACAACACCTGCGTATTTTATTTTTAGAGAGCAGGTCTTGCTCTTGCTCAGGCTGGTCTCGAAACTGTGAGCTCAGGCAATACACCCACTTTGGCCTCCCAAGTGCTGGGAATACAGGTGTGAGCCACCGTGGTGGGCCTTCCATTTATGTTATAATGCCTGTGTCCTTCAGTCACTTCATCTCATCATGTATGCACTTTATTATCTCACATAATCACAAGAAAGAGTGAATGTAGCATGATAAGATATTTTGAGAGAGAGGGAGAGACCATATTCATATAACTTTCATTACAGCATATTTTTATAATTGTGTTTATTTTACTAGTTCATCTCTTACTGTGCCTAACTTAAATACTACACTTTTATCATAGGTATGTGTGTAAAAGGAAAAACAGGATTTGGTACTATCTGTAGACGTCCACTGGGGGGCTTGGGACACATCCCCTGTAGATAAGGGGGAATTACTATGATTTAATCCAGTAACTCATTCCATATAAATAACCCAACTGTTTTTTGGGTGAGAAGCAAGAAATTGGATGAGCTTCTAAAAAGTTAATTCTTGTTGCCATGAGTTTGAAACTGACCTCCAACTCCTACTTGATGTGTAGCATATCCTGGTAATCTGCTGGGCCCTTCACCCAGCCACAGAGTCAGCGTTGAAGAATCCAATTCTGCATGGTGAAAGCAGAAGCCCAGCGAAGCTGCAGGGGCAATGAATCGGCTTTGGAGGATGGGAATGTGCAGCCATACAGCTATTCTACCTTCTGATCTCCACTGCTGTATCGCAGCTAAAAGGTAAGAGACAATTTTCCAGTGAAACAAGTGGAATTAATTAAAACTCATTTCAAGGTTTCACTTCCTGTTCAAGAAGGCCATCTTTAAGCATATTAGCTTTCTGGAAAGAGATCCCAGAATGTTCTGTTTATATCCCAGAGTTGGAACTATCATGTTTTACCATCTTGTTTGTATGATTTTTCCATCATGCTGAATTTCTTGAGAATAAAGTCAATATAGTGCTGACTTTGTATCTATACCATCTAAGACAATGGCACGTAATAGGTGTTCAACAGTGATAGAATGGACAAATAAACTGATTTAAACAAAACAAATCGGATGCTATTCTTTTTTTTGGGGGGGGGGTGCAGTCTCACTTTATTGCCCTTGGTAGAGGGCTGTGGCATCACAGCTCACAGCAACCACCAACTCCTAGGCTTAGGCAATTCTCTTGCTCAGCCTCCTGAGTAGCTGGGACTACAGGAGCCTGCCACAAGGCCCAGCTATTTTTTGGTTGCCACCGTCATTGTTGTTTGGCAGGCCTAGGCTGGATTTGAACCCACCAGCTCAGGTGGCTGGCACCTTAGCCGCTTGAGCCACAGGTGCTGAGCCCTAAAATTTAATCTTAATAACGACTATTTTAGACTTCTGTTTGCAATTCTTTCAGGTTTTTTTTTTTTTTTTTTTTTTTTTTTTTTACTAGCCACTATACTAACAAGGATTTTCTTTTCTTTTTTTTTTTTTTTTTTTTTTTTTTTGAGATTGAGCCTTACTTTGTTGCCCTGGTAGAGTGCCATGGCATTATCATATAGCTCACAGCAACCTCAAACTCCTAGGTTCAAGCCATCCTTTCACCTCAGCCTACCAACTAGCTGAAACTACAGGCAAACATCACCATGCCTGGCTAGTTTTTTCTATTTTTAGTTAGACACGGGATCTCACTCTTGCTTAGGCTGATCTCGAATTCCTGAGCTCTAGCAATCCACCCAACTTGGCCTCCCAGAGTGGTAGGATTACAAGCACAAGCCACCACTTCAGTGCAATTCTTATAAAAGTTCTCTCATAGGCCAGGCACGGTGGCTCATGCCTGTAATCCTAGCACCCTGGGAGGCAAGGCCGGTGGAATGCTTGAGCTCAGGAGTTGGAGATCAGCCTGAGCAAGGGTCAGACTCCATCTCTGCTAAAAATAGAAAAATTCACCAGGCATTGTGGCTGGAGCCTGTAGTCCTAGCTACTGGGGAGGCTGAGGCAAGAGGATTGCCTAAACCCAAGAGATGGAGGTTTCTGTGAGCTATGATGCCATGACACTCTACAAGGCAACAGAGTAAGATTCTGTCTTAAAAAAAAAAGTTCTCTTATACTTTCTTTTGATTTATACATTTCAAGGTGGTTAAAATATAATTAATTCTTTTAAATTAATGTATGCTAGTTCTAGAGATTTTGAAAAAAAAAAATCAAAACCTAACATTTTACTAGCATAGCGATAAGTTCAAAATTTTGAAATTTTCCCATTTTTGGATTAACAGTATACTGTATGTAGTTCATATTGTATGTCTCTCACTACACATTATATTTTGAACATTTTGCTGTTATTAAAATTCTTTTAATGAATGTGATGTCCAATAGCTGCTAAGTTTCTCTTATAGGTATATGATAGGCTAACTTAACCAACTTTCTAGACTTCAACACTTGGTTTCTAATTTTTCTTTATTATAAATACCATGATGAACATAAAAGGTTTTCTTTAATTTTATTAAATTCTCCCATTTTATTACTTAAGATTAAGCCAGGAGAAAATGATGCTAACGTTTATTTGAACCTTATTATGCTACAGAGATACTTTATTTATTTATTTATTTATTTGAGACAGAGTCTCAAGCTATCACCTTGGGTGGAGTGCTGTGAAGTCATAGCTCACAGCAACTTCCAACTCTTGGGCTTAAGTGATTCTCTTGCCTTGTCTACCAAGTAGCTGGGACTACAGGTGCCCGCCACAACAATAGGCTATTTTTTGGTTGTACTCGTCATTGTTGTTTGGCAGGCCTGGGCTGGATTCAAACATGCCAGCTCGATGTGTATATGGCTGGCGCTTTAACCACTTGAGCTATAGGCGTGAGCTACAGAGACATTTTATATACATTATCTCATTAAGTACTCACAGCCAGGAAGGACTGGTATTATTATATTAACTTTATGAGTGAAGAAAATAATATGTCACAGTGTTGGAGAGTTTCTGAAAGACTTCAGAACCCTGTAAAGTGCATGTATACACACATCTTTAGAGGTTTGATTACATATTTAATTATTAATAGTTAATTTCCTTTCCTTAGCTCTGCAGTAAGACTCTCCCTGTTAAGGACCACATTTTCTACCTTTCAAAGGTGGTGTTCCTGGCACAGTAACAGGAACATGGGACCTTCTTGCTATGACTTAGTGTTTAATGGGACTATGGGATCAGATGCTTCCTATCTTGTTCTTGTTCTCTGATTTAATCTTTTTAAAATTGAGATATGTGGCTCAGCGCTTGTAGCTCAAGGGACTAAGGCTCTAGCCACATACACATTGAGCTGGCACGTTCAAATCCAGCCCGGGCCTGCCAAACAACAATGACAACTACAAAAAAAAAAAAAAAAAAAAAAAGGCCAGGCATTGTGGTGGATGCCTGTAGTCCTAGCTACTTGTGAGGCTGAGGCAAGAGAATCGCCTAAGCCCAAGAGTTGGAGGTTGTTGTGAGCTGTGACCCCACGGCACTCTACCCAGGGCAACAGCTTGAGGTTCTGGTGTCTCAAAAAAAATTGAGATATGATTAAATAAAGTAAAAAATGCATAAATCTTAAACATACATATGAGTTTTCACATATGCCTACCTCTATAACTCACATTTTGATTAAGACTGTAAAACATTTCTGTTACTCCACAGAATTCCCAGGTGTTCCTTCCACTAATCCTTCTCATCAAACAAGAAAGATGAAGTTTCCAAAAGCCTAGTTAGTTGCAGCTGTTTTATATCTTTCACTGTTTATCTCGGAGAATCCATTTACTCCTACTGCTTCAACTAACACCTACATGAGGATAAATGCCAAGTCTTGACCTCAGTGAACACTAAGCTTTCTGCCCTCTAGTTGCTCTCAGCCACTTCCTGAAGGCTTCCACTTTATTTTTATTTTTAAAAAATTTTTAGAGACAGAGTCTCACTTTATTGTCTATCTCCCTCAGTAGAGTGCCAATGCATCACAGCTCACAGCAACTTCCAACTCCTGGGCTTAGGCAGTTCTCTTGCCTCAGCCTCCTGAGTAGCTGGAGCTACAGGCGACCGCCACAATGCCTGGCTAAGGGCTGCCACTTTAAACTTCACAAAGTATGCTCAAAACCAAATCCTACACCCCAAATTAACTTTAGTTACAAGTTTGTTTATTGAACCAGTGCTTGAAAGGTTAGAATTTTTTTTTTTTTTTTTTGTAGAGACAGAGTCTCACTTTCTTGCCCTCGGTAGAGTGCCGTGGCGTCACACAGCTCATAGCAACTTCCAACTCCTTGGCTTAGGCGATTCTCCTGCCTTAGCCTCCCGAGTAGCTGGGACAACAGGCGTCTGCCACAATGCCCGGCTATTTTTTGGTTGCAGTTTGGCAGGGACGGGGTTTGAACCCACCACCCTCGGCATATGGGGCCGGCACCCTACCCGCTGAGCCACAGGCGCTGCCTGAAAGATTAGAATTTTTAATTCCTTTCTAATAAACTTTAAAGCTTTTCCCTCCCCTACTTCCAATTCCCACAACACATATCCATCCTTCAAAGTCCAGCTCATATATTTTATCTTTGACAAAAATCTTTTCTAACCATTGTTCATGAGATTGCCATTGTGTAAATTTAGGATTAATTATTATGTGTGTATGTTTTTTTAGAAATTATCACACATTACCTAATGATGTCTCTTCCACCACTTACTTTTTCTAACCATATTTAATATTCTATGCGTTTGCAATCCTCCAAGTTAACCCTATCTATGTGTGTATGTGTGTTTATGTATGTGTGTGTGTATATATACATTTGAGACAAGATCTCACTCTGTTACCCAGGCAGGAGTGTAGTGTTGTGTTGTGGTCAGAGCTCACTGCCACCTTGAACTCCTGAGCTCAAGAGATACTCCATCTTGAGCTTGGCACCCGTAGCACGGTGGTGCTAGCCATACACAGTTGGCAGGTTCGAACCTGGCCCCGGCCAGCTAACCAACAATGACAACTGCAACAAAAAATAGCTGGGCATTATGGTGGGTGCCTGTAGTCCCAGCTACTTGGGAGGCTGAGGCAAGAGAATCACTTGAGCCCAAGAGTTTGAGATTGCTGTGAGCTATGATGCCATAGCACTCTATGGAGGGTGAAAAAAAAAGATACTCCAATCTCCTAACAGCTTCCTAAGTAGCTGAAATTACAGGCATCCACAACCACTACATATATTTTAAAATGTTCTGTCACATCATTAAAATTCTCTTAATTAAATTCTTTTAATAACATTGCAAATGTGGAGCTGGTTAACTTGACATTATGTACTGGGGCTCAATTCACATTTATTAAAGGACTGACTAATGGAAAGTCACACAGCTAGTCAGTAGCACAGCAAGGACCCGAACCAGGGCTATTCCACCACTGATAAAGATAATATTGTATGTGAGGCTAACTAACAATCTACAGTAAGACCTGTATAAGTTAACCATCCAAGGGACTGTGACAAACAGGTCAACATATGGAGGTGGTCAACATAAAGGACTAGACCTAGTGTACTGATATGTACATGTGATGCATGTCCAGTCTGTGAAAATTAGGTCAACCTATAGAGGTGGTCAATGTAGGGAGGTGGCCAACAATGGAGGTTCTATCTTCAGGATAAACAACTTTATCCTGAAGTTGTTAATAACAAAACAACTAAAAGAACAGTAGACTACAATAATATGGACATATAACACTATTCTTAGTACATAAAACACAATCTATTTACTTCAACAGAGACAGACTTCCTAGCAGGCTTTCTTTTCAGATTATTTTAATGTCTCGTATAGACACTACCATTTAATTAGTTTTATTTGACTCTATCTGTAACAACACAATTAGCAGTAGCTCCTTAGAGGAAGCATATTGCAGTGAGTGAGAATAGATCTAGAGCTGGGGAGGTTATTTACTGTCTCTGTGCCTCAGAACCATTATCCTCAAATAGGCATCTTCAAAATAGTTATCTACCTCACAGGGTTGTTATGAGGACTGGATGAATTAATATTTGTAAAGGTCATAAAATAGTGTATAGAACTTAGTAAGTAGAACAGAATTTATTTTACTAAAAATACAGGCTGGGGCTTGGTGCCTGTGGCTCAAGAGGCTAAGGCACCAGTTACATACACCTGAGCTGGCAGGTTCGAATCCAGCCCAGGCCCACCAAACAATGACGGCTATAACTAAAAAATAGCCGGGTGTTGTGGCAAGTGCCTATAGTCCCAGCTACTTGGGAGGTGGAGGCAGAAGCATCCCTTGAGCCTAAGAGTTGGAGGTTGCTGTGAGCTGTGATGCCATGGCACTGTACCCAGGGGGACAGCTTGAGGCTCTGTCTCAAAAAAACAAACAAACAAACAAAAAAAACAGGCTGGGCATGGTGGCTGATGCCCATAATCCTAGCACTCTGGGGGGCTGAGGTGGGTGGGTTGCTTGAGTTCATAGGTTTGAGATCAGCCTGAGTAAGAGCAAGACCTGGTCTCTAAAAAAAAAACACAAAAAAACAGACATTGTGGCAGGTGACTGTAGTCCCATCTACTTGGGAAGCTGAGGCAAGATAATTGCTTGAGCCCAAGAGTTTGAAGTTGCTGTAAGCTGTGATGCCAAGGCACATTATTGAGAGTAACAAAGTGAGACTCCACCACACACACATAAAAATAAATAAATATATATATATATATTTCAGTTTTATATACATATATATATATATATATATATGTAAAGGTACTTCAGCATTTACACATTAATTTCATCTTGGATTACAGCTATTCAGTAAAGTAATTAAGGCTAGCATTATTCACGTAAAGCAACCTAAGAGGCCATCATTTTCAGTGGCAATTTACTCAATGCCTGGCTAAGCATATGGCAGAACCAGGGACTTGCACCCTGTGTATGTGTCTGTCAATCCAACATGATTTCTGTTTTGCCATGCTGACTGGGGTAGTGCTTTGGTCACCTGTTTGGTCATTGATAAGTATCAGTTGCAATAAATACCTGGGTCTACCCACATATATGTACACATCTCAAAAGCTAAATTGATTTGTTTTACTGGTGACATTGCTGGAGTCTAAGTGGGCCTATCAGGAGTCATTCACAGGCAGGAGACAAAATGACAGGAAGAGGTAAGAAGTCTGGGAATGAGTATGATTAAACAGCAAAATAACTAGCTCAATTATATTTACAGATAGGTTTGCTTGCCATATTGTCCAAAATGATGAAGATTATTTGAAGTTTCTTGTTAGTGTGAGAGGATCTTTCCATAGCTGATTTTCCCATGCTATATCCCCAGTATGATTATAAGACTCAAAGGTCGTTTGAAAAACAGGCTGCTCTACCAAATCATGGACTTCTTCAAACCGAAAGCTCCTTCATCCAACCTTGCTTTTTTAGCATTGGACTCAAGGTTCAAAGTAAGCGGATATTTTTCTTATAAAGTCTGAAGCCACTGATCACCATCCCTGGTTAATCATAACACTTGTTGCTCTACGAGCCAAAGCAAACTCCAGTTCTTGCCTCTTGGCTCCTGTTGCGGTCTGTGTGCAAATATGACCACTAAGAACCTCTCAGATCCACTCATAGTCCACCACCTGCATTTGAATGTAAGACATTTTTGCCTTAGCCAAAGTGCCAAGCAGAACCCAAGGTCGGTAAATGATAGTAATAACACAATATTAACAAATATCTACTGAGCATCGACTATGAGACAGACATCGTGCAATGCACTTTATATGCATTATCCAAATTAACCTTCAACAATCCCACGAGTTTATGGATGAGGAAATGGTGCTTTACATTACTGTCTCAAGGGACTAGAAACCAGGACTGCAGATCCCAAGTCTGCGATCTTTCCACTTCACTCAATCACCTCAGACACGGGGGGGAAGAACTCTTGGCAGAAAAGCAGCCAAAATACGCGTGCCCTCGCCCTTTCCCTCTGAGCTCGACACTTCACTGGTGCCCTGAACGACTCGAGGGGTGGGGGCAACGGTTATTTCATTAGACAGGCTCGGGAGCCCCAGGCGCACTTGCCCTGTAAACCCTCCTGGAAGGCGGCGGCGTCCAAGCGATCCAGGGCACTGAGCCTCCCCAGGTTCAGCGAGACGCCCCCGAATCTGTCCAGCTCGCCCCGGAGCTCGCACGTTCCGACTGGGGGCTCCTGCGTGTAACCCTGTCGGCCCGAGGCCCCCGAAGACCCGGCCAAAAGCCTGGGTTGGCGAGCGCAGGCCAGCGCGAAACGCCAGGTGCCCCAGAACAGCAGTGGCGACATCGCCTCCCCGGCTTATTTGCTCCACCTCTACGTCAGCCCTCCCTCACGTTCCCGTAAATTGTAGAAGAGTGCCACCGTTCAGTTGTTAATGAGCTACCCTTCAGTAGAGCTAGCTATACCGAAGGGACCTCAGTCCTCCCGCCAGCCCATCTCATTAATTTGCGTAGCTTTGACTAAGCCGAGACACTTAGCGCCTTTTTTGTTTTGTTATGTTCTTTTCCGAGACAAGGCCTTGTTTTGTCTCCCAGGCTGGGGGACAGTGGCGTTTTCATGGCTTAATGCAACCTAAAACTCCTGGGCTGAACGTTCCTCCCTCCTCAGCCTCTCAAAGTGCTAGGATGACAGGAGTGAGCCACCACGCCCAGGCTGTTTGCTAGTTTAATTCAATAGTTGTTTGCTTGAGGATAACAAGGTGAACAGAGAAGCAAGAAAGTCATGTTTTTGTTTGTTTTTAGTGGATTTATTATTTAAATGGCAGTTCTGTTCACCGAACCCGTCTTCCATTGCAGATGTCAGAACCTCTGCGACCGCCTTAAAGACCCGGAGCCCTAACTAAAGACGCTCTCGGTAACCCGCCCGCTCCCCCCCCCCCCCCCCCGTGCGCTCCACTCCGGACATTACGGCTCGGAGGCGGGACCCCGCTGACTTCTGCCCCGGAAGTCTCTCTGTGAAGCGCGCACGTTGAGCTGCCTTCGCCGGGGCTGCCTTCTGATCATGTCTTCCAAGAAGAACAGAAAGCGGTTGAGCCACGGCGCGGACAGTGCTTCGCCCTTGCTGGCTGCTGCTTCCTCTCGTGCGGCAGCCCAGACTGCTGCTGGGTCAGACATCGCGGCGGCAGCCGGGACTTTGGTGGTGACCAACTTCCTAGAAAAGGGTAAAGAATTGCGGGAGGGAGACCCTCGGCTGAAGGGGCGCAGGGGAGGAAGGTCGCCTCGAGGTGCAGAGGCTTTTGAAAGTTTGGTGTGGCGTAAGTGTGAGAGCAGCACAGAAGTTCGTAAGACTTAGTATGTAAGGAGCATGTATATTGTGTAAGTATGCAAGGGTAGCCACGCCTCCATTAGAGATGTTAGGCAGAAATGGTTTACACGGCTTCGGTCGTTTCTTTTGTGAAAATATTGAACACTGAAGTCGCATTTGAAACAACTTTGTCTTATTTAAGGTTAACAACATATTTAACTGTGCCAAACTGTTCATATCTAGCGAGCGTCGGATACGTATACTGAAAATCTAAATACCCAATTCTGTAAAAATTATGGCTCCATCCCTCTTCAGAGACAACACTGTGTCTTTAAGAATGAAGATGGCTTTTTCTTCCGTTACTGCGCAGGTTCTGGTATTTAATAATTGAAATTAATTATATACTAGTATTAGCAGTAAATTAGGTATGTCACATATTTTATTAAATTTTTGCAGACGCTGTGACAAGTAGGTACTTTATAACAATGCCCAATTTACAAAGAAAAAAATAAGAACGCCATTTCATCCAGGTTACACAGGCTCTAAGTGGCAGAGCCAATAGTTTGAGTCCAGATGTATTAGACTCCAAAGCCGTTATCTTAGCTCACAGCTTCCTTGATTAGGAGAACAGATTTATGTTTGAAAAGTCATTTAGTTAGCTTCTAGCATGCTTGATGTGTATTACCTTAGAAAAATGGGCCAGACTAAACTAGTGGCAAGATTTTTATGTCCAAACAAACTCTGAAGATTAACTTAGAGTACACGTAATGTTTTCTTTCTTCCTTAGGGATTGATGTTCTGGCCTGCGGAATCATCATCTTTTTCTTTTTTTTTTTTTTTGGCTGGGGCTGGGTTTGAACCTGCCACCTCCAGTATAAGGAGCGGGTGCCCTACTCCTTGAGCCACAGGCGCTGCCATCATCTTCTTTTTCATTTGGATCCTTTCTATTGACATTTAAACATGTTCATTTTTCTTCCATCTTAAAACAGACCTTATATTTTCTTCAACCACCATCCTACCTCTCTCTACCTCTTCGTTGCCAAAGTTCTTAAATTGAGTGGTCTCTGCCTCTTCTTTACCCATATATTGAACTTCATTGTTCAATATATTTCACAAAAGAAACGACTGGAGCTGGGTGAACCATTTCTGCCTAACATCTCTATTGGAGGTGCGGCTACCCTTGCATACTTACACAATATACATACTCCTTAGCCCAGGGATCCTCAGACTTTTTAAATAGGGGGCCAGTTCACTGTCCCTCAGACCATTGGAGGGCTGGACTATAGTTAAAAAAAAAAAAACAACAAAAAACTATGAACAAATTCTTATGCACACTGCACATATCTTATTTTGAAGTAAAACAAACAAACAAACAAACAAAAAAACAGGAACAAATACAATCACACTGCCTCATGTGTGCAAACTTGCCCGCGCAAGTTTGAGGACCCTGCAGGCCTAGCCTGTTCTTATTTGACCTTTACCACATCATTCCATGGAAAATGATCTGCCATTTTCACTGAGTATCTCTATGTTGATAAATCCAATGGATAGTTTTTGATTAGTTATCTTACTTGTGCTCAGCAGCTTTTGGCCTTGTTGACCATTTCTCCCTTCTTGAAACATTTTATTTCTTGTCTTACGTGTCATCAAACTTCCTTAGTTTTTCTCCATCGTTGTTGGTACTTTATAATTTTCTTTTGCAGGCTCATCTTTTACTACCTGACCATTAAATGTTGAAGTTCTTCAGTTGTTAGCTCTAAACCTTATTTATGAATCTTCTCTCTTTGGCAGAATCATCCATTGTTGATGGATGTATTCTCATGTGTAGTCTATTCAATGTCAGCTCTATATTTGTAATTCATAGTGTCTTAATTCAATGGTCTTCTACACCAGTACTTCTCAAGCTCTTCTCTGGCAAAGATTTGAAAATTTACAGTGTGTCATAGATTGGTACTTTTGTAAAATACAATACAAATTAAATTTTTTACTAGAAAAATAATTTTTAAAAAGTTAAAAATAAATTTAAAAAAATAAAAATTTTTATTAGATTCAAGAGATGTAAAATTGCTCTGTTAAACTGCTATACAAGCTTCTAAACACTAAATTTCATTTTCTGTGCTTATCTCATCATGAAGCAGTAGCAGATAGTTTGTGAACCACATTTTAAATAGCACTATACAGTGCTTCTTCTATTAGATTTCTTAAAGGTACTTCAGGACTGACTTTATGAGCTTAACATTTTCTCCAACAGAGTATACTTTGGCTCTGTTCCGTTTTTCCCATTGGAAGATTCAGAAATCCAGGACTCATTCAACACATCATTCTATCTTATGTCTCACATCTCATGTATCCAGGCCATCACCAAGTCATGTTTGTCACCTAAATATATTTCTGTATTCTTCTTCTTCACACTATTCCTACCATTTCCACTTTCATTTCAGATGCCATCATCTCTCACCTGGAACACTGTGATAGCCTTTTAAAACTGATTGTCCTGTGCTACCAATTTTGTCCTCATTCTTGTTCCTTTTTCATTCTACAACTAGAATGATCTTTTTTATTTTTGATGTTTTTTGAAAAGTAAATTTATCCCTCTTGTGGTTATGTCCCCCACACAGAAAGTGCCAGCCCCTCCCCCCCATTCCCATTTGGTGAGAGCACCCCAGACCCCTCCCCCTTCCTCATTACCCTTCCTCCCAACTTGAATTGAAGTGAGTTTTTCTCCTATTTGGGCATGCAGCAGTTCTTAACCTATGGGTTGCGACCCACAGGAACTGTATTAAAGGGCTGCGGCATTAGGAAGGTTAGGAACCACTGATCTACTGGCTTCATGATAGTATTGAGTACGTGGGATAATTGCTTGTGCATTCTTGTGCTACCTTACTAAGAAGAATGTGTTTCAACTCCATCCAGGATATTACAAAAGATGTGATGTCACCATCTTTTTTATGGCTGAATAGCATTTCATGGTGTGCATGTACCACAGTTTGTTAATCCATTCGTAAGTTGATGGGCATTTAGGTTGTTTCCACGTCTTGGCAATTGTAAATTGAGCTGCGATAAACAATCTAGTGCAAATGTCCTTATGATAAAGTGATTTTTTTTTCTGCGTAGATGCCTAGTAGTGGGATTGTGGGGTCAAATGGGAGGTCTAATTTGAGATCTTTGAGGATTCTCCATACTTCTTTCCAAAGAGGCTGTATTAGTTTGCAGCCCTACCAATGGTGTAAAAGTGTTCCCCTCTCTCCACATCCACGCCAGCATCTGTAACTTTGGGCCTTAGTGATGTGGGCTAATCTTACTGGGGTTAGGTGATACCTCAGAGGGGTTTTGATTTGCATTTCTCTGATGATTAAGGATGATGAGCATTTTTTTGTATGTTTGTTAACCATTCGTCTGTCTTCTTTAGAGAAGGCTTTACTCGTGTTTCTTGCCCAGTGATATGTGGGATTCCTGGGTCTTTTTTGTTGATTACTTTGAGTTCTCTGTAGATCCTAGTTATCAAGCCTTTGTCTGATTTGTAATATGCAGATATCTTTTCCCATTGCTGAATGTTGTCTGTTCGCTTTGGTTGTTGTCTCCTTAGCTGTGGAGAAGCTTTTCAGTTTAATTAAGTCCCATTTATTTATTTTTGTTATTGTTGTAATTGCCACAGAATTCTTCTTCACAAAATCTTTCCCCCAGCCATTATCTTCAAGTGTTTTCCCCACATTTTCTTCGAGAATTTTTATTGTTTCATGCCTTACATTTAAATCTTTTATTCATTTGAATCAATTTTGTAAGTGGTAAAAGGTGCAGGTCCAGTTTCAGTCTTTTACATGACAATTATCCAGTTCTTTCAGCACCATTTATTGAATAGGGTTTCTTTTCTCCAGTGTTTGTTCTTGTTTGGTTTATCTAACAGGTGGCTGTTACAATGATCTTTTTAACATGAAGGTTCTGTTATGACCCTGATTTCATCCCTCCTTGGCCTCCCACTGCTGTCAGAGTAATGACCCAGCATCTTGATGCAGCCTACTGCCCTGAGTGGTCTTGACGTTTACATGGCCCCGTTTATCTCCCACCACTCTGCTGCTCTCCTGAGGATGCACCATATTCTCTTCCCAGGACCTCTATATATTCTGTTTTCTTTGCTGAGAATTACCTTTTTCTTCCCTTTGTTTAGTCTTTTCCTACTCTTCCTTGAAATCTGAATTTTCTCATTATTTCCTTTGAGAAGTACTCTCTCAGTCTTCCAAATTAGGTCAGATTTTACATTGTAGTCTCTCCTAGTAATCTTAGTTATTCTTTCATTATATTAATCCTTGTTTATAATTTTACAGTTACTCTGATTGTTTGATAATTCTCTTATCCTACTAGATTATAAACTCTGAGACCACAACTTGTGAACAAAGGTACTTAGCAAAGTATCTGCCATATAATAAGCACGTAGTATGTATTTACTGAATGAATAAATGAAGGGCAGATAGTTGTTTGGAATTACTTTTATTATCTTGTTAAATTGGCACTTAAGGTACTCAGTAAATGTGAAGATAGTAAATGGATAGGAGAGTGGATGTTGAGATATACAGTAGAACCTCCAGAGTTGACCACTTTCCTATATTGATCATCTCTTTAAATTGACCTAATTTTCAGGCCGGACATGCGCCACATGTACAGTAGGCCTAGTTCCTTATGTTGACCACTTCTGTATGTTGACCAGTTTGTTACAGTCCCTTTGGTGGCTTGTAGAGACAGAGTCTCACTTTGTCACCTTTGGTAGAGTGCTGTTGCATCATAGCTCACAACAACCTCAAACTCTTGGGCTTAAGCGATTCTCTTGCCTCAGCTTCCCAAGTAGCTGGGACTTCAGCCGCCTGCCACAATGCTCACCTATTTTTAGAGATGAGTTCTTGCTCTGGCTCAGGCTGCTCTCAAACTCATGAGCTCAGGCAGTCCATCCGCCTCAGCCTCTCTGAGTGCTAGGATTACAGGCGTGAACCACTAGGCCTGGCCACTATGGTGTTTTTAAAATATTACAGCAGCTGGGCGACACTTGTAGCTTAAGGAGTAGGGCGTTGGCTCCATATATTGGGGGTGGCAGGTTCAAGCCTGGCCCCGGCCAAAACTGCCAAAAAAAAAAAAAAAAAAAAAGCAGCTAAGCATGGTGGCTCACTTCTGAAATCCCAGTGTTTTGGGAGGCTGAGGAGGAGGATTACTTGAGGCCAGGAGTTGGAGGCCAGTCTCAGCAATACAATGAGACCCTTGTCTCTACAAAAAAAAAAAAAAAACCAGAAAAACAAAACAAAACCAGGTGTGGTGATAATCACCTATAGTCCTAGCTACTCTGGTGGAGGTTGAGGTAGGAGAATCACTTGAGCCCAGGAGTGTGAGGTTACAGTAGGCTAAGCTATGAACATGCCACTGTACTACAGCCTGGGCAACAGAATGAGACCCTGTCTCTAAAAAAAAAAAAAAGTAAGAAAGTATTAGAGGAGTGAGGACTCACAGAAGGAATTATGTGGACAGCTTAGATGATGAAAACAAAGAATACAGTGGTGATGTATTGGAAAATGAGGCCAGTGGAGGGGAATTTGAACATGATCTCTGTTGATAGAGAGGCATAGGGGTATTTGGGGAATCCTATGATTTGTTAAATCCTGGGATGTGGTGAATATGCCAGATAGGATGGAGGGAGGAGAAGAAAAAAACCCAGAGTCTTGTGAAGGACTGAGTATACTTATGAGGTAACTGTCAAGAAGTAAAGGTAGTGCATTGGGGTTTAGGAAGAAATAGGCAGGAATTGAGTACTATGAGGTTATCTAATACCAAGATTAGCAAACTAATTGAGAGACTAATTCTCACAAAAAGTTGAATTTCTGTTCATCTTCTCATCTTGTGCAGCATGCTTATTTAATTTTATACTTAGTATTGCTCATCTATCTCTGTGAAATGCTTTGTTTTTCTAGATTTGCTCCTCTGATGACAGAACATTAATGTTTTGGGGGAGTTATTTTGTAGTGACAGAATAATGTAAATCAGATGTTCCTAATGGTTTTGCTTTCATTAATTTCTTTCTCATTAAAAAAGATCTGTTTTTTGATTATTAAGAAACACTAATATTAGGTAGAGCTCTTTGATTATAGTATCTGTGTCTATAATAAATTTTATGACAAAGTTTGTGTTAGCTTTAAGTTCCCTAAGTGTTTCATCGATTTTGTGCTAAAGGGAAAAGTACTGTACACTCATCTACTGTGTTCATTTATTTCATTGTTATTTATTATGTAAATACTGTATTTGATGTGCTTTTAGGCATTGGTGATACAAAGATAAATATAACTCAGTTTTTGCCCTAAAGCAACATACAATTTGGGAGGAGAAAGACTGTAGAACAAATGAACATTATGATAAATGCAAATGTCTGGCAGCTCAGGGGAGAATCAGAGGACAGACAAGTAATCTGATGTGGAACCTGATGGTGGTATTGGAGTTTGAGTAGGAAGGGGTGGAGATGTTAGCACATCATTTTCAGAGGTGTCAGCTGGGCTGAATTCTGGGCCTTCAGCCAAAAGTTGAAATCACTAATGGCGATTTCAGTCAGTGGATATTTATATAAGAGAATAAGACTTATGTTATTATCTTAATATTATATGTGTCAGAAGTGGAACCATCCTCTAGATCCAGATGTGCCAATTTCCAGTTTAAACTTTTGAATACCAAATAGCTGACTCAACCTAGAATCTATACTACAAAAAAAAAAAAAAAAAGCTCAGAAACTCTACTGCAAGTAAATTTAGTTTTTAAGGAAATGGAGACTTACAACTAATACCCTATAAAACATCTGTTTGGTTAATACTCATATATTTGTCAGTAGACCCTCAAAAGGTTTGGTTTAAAATTTGTTTGTAGGCTGGGTGTGATGGCTCATGCTTGTAATCCAAGCACTTTGGGAGGCGAGGAGTTTGAGACCAGCCTGGGCAATAGCAAGTAGTCACGGCTACTTGGAAGTCTGAGGCCCGAGGACCACTTGAGCCCAAGAGTTTGAGGTTGCTGTGAGCTGTGATTATACCATTGTAGTCTATTCTAGGAAATAGAAAGAGACCTGTCTCAGAAAAAATGAAAAAAAAAAAAAAAAATTAAATTTCTTTGTTGAAATGAAGGTTAGAACAGTGGTTTCTCCAGGGTATGGTAAGTGTATTTGTGTGGTTGTACAGACAGGGGAATTTTTATTTATTTAAAAAGAAAAAGCATGGTTTAACTTCAGTACAAAAAGTACAGAAATAATTTTCTTTGTCTTCATAATAGATGACAAAATTCCTAAAGCATTCCAGAATTCCCTTGTTCATCTTGGACTCAACACTATGAAGTCTGCAAATATATGTATAGGTCGACCCGTATTGCTTACCAGTTTGGATGGAAAACAAGAGGTAAGAGTTGTTTTCATATCTTTAGTTAGAAATGCAAATCACCAAATCCTAAGTCCAAAGTACTCCAAAATCCAGAAATTTTTCAGTGCTGACATGGTGCTCAATGGAGCATTTCAGATTTGGGATTCTCAGTCAGTTAAGTATAAAGCAAATATTCCAAAATTCCTCCAAAATATGAAATTTAAAGCACTTCTGATCCCCAGCATTTAGGATAAAGGATGGTACTCAACATATATTTGAGATGTTTCTGATTTCAATTTTCAACACAAGCAGGAGTAAGTGAAAAAACTATTTTAAAAGATATGTACTTGTATATAAACTTCTCTTCCTTTGATGTCTAATACTACACTAGAAATAGTAACCCCTAAAATGTCACAACGCAGAGAGAAGCCTTTTCTGAAGAAGTAGTGACACATATGCTATTGACCCTATTTCTCCAAGTTGGTTAGTTGTGTTTCTCTACAGAAATGTTATTTTGGGGTAAAAAACATATAAACATTTCTGTATATAAACATTTGGTTATTTTCCCTGTGTTCCTCCTTGCTGTCATTCTTCATACCTGACACTTCAAGCCTAGAACCTTTCCTGGATCAGTTTTGGCAGCTTACTTTCTTTCCTCCTACCAGCCCTAGACTCCCTTATGACTTCCTCTGATGCTTTGCTGATTCAGTGGGGTTCCTCTGGAGATGTTTTGAAATCTTTTGTCTGCTGATGGTATCTCTTCCATTGTTTTGGACTTTGTTTTTTTTTGAGACAGAGTCTCAAGCTGTTGTCCTGGGTAGAGTGACATTATAGCTCACAGCAACATCCAACTCTCAGGCTCAAGTGGTCCTCTTGGCTCAGTTTTTCTATTTTCAGTAGAGACAGGGTCTCGCTTTTGCTCAGGCTGGTATCGAACTTGGGAGCTCAAACAACCCACCTGCCTCAGCCTCCCAGAGTGCTAGGATTATGGCCGTAAGCCATGGCGCCAGGCCATGGACTTTTTTTTTAAAATGGTGTCGTATAGCTCACAGCAACTTCAAACTCTTGGGCTCAAGTGATCCTCTTGCCTCAGCCTCCCAAGTAGCTGGGACGATAGGTGCCCTCCACAATACTTGGCTATTTTTTGTTGCAGTTGTTATTGTTGTTTTAGCTGGCCCAGGCTGGGTTTGAACACACCAGCCTAGGTATATGTGGCCTACCCACTGAGCTACGGGTGCTGCCTTGCTCAGCTACTTTTTGGAGATGGGGTCTCACTCTTGCTCAGACTGGTCTCGAACTCTTGAGCTCAGGCAGTCCACCGTGCCTTGGCCTCCCAGAATGCTGGGATTACAAGTGTGAGCCACTTACACTTTAAAAAAAAAATTCTTTATTGTGTCTTTTGCAGATAGCACTATAAATGTGTGAACTTAAGCTGCAAATTTTTGCTCCATATCATTTAAATCTGATAAGGTCTAGGTTCTCACAGATCTCTTGTGCTGTGTCCCTCACTCACTCCTGAATGTAATTTAAGTTCCAGGCTGGATTACTTTATAAGTTTTCTCGTAAGGAGTTTTTTTTTTTTTTTTAAAGGTTAACAATTTGTTATCCAAAGATTTTTATTTTATTTTATTTTTTTTTGCAGTTATAACCAGGATGGGTTTGAACCTGCCACCTCTGGCATATGGGGCCAGCGCCCTACTCCTTTGAGCCACAGGTGCCGCCCATCGTTTTCAATATTTTAAACATTTTTTCTTACTACCTGTTAATGCCTTTGTCTTTTTTCCTAAACCTGCCTTTAAAATCTTTCACCATCTTTGCTGTGAAATCATTCTTGATTTTCACACCAAAAAGTAACATTTAAACTTGTAATACTTAATTTATTTATAAAAATGTAGTTTTTTTTTTTGCAACTTGTGTCAGTATATAATTCCTTTAGGTTAAGACAGTGTTTTGCAGATCCAAGCAGGAGTCCCCAGCCTTTTTTGGATCAGGGACTAGTTTCACGGAAGATAGTTTTTCCATAAATGCTGGGGGTAGGTAGATATTTTAGATATTATTTAAATGCATTACCTTTACTTTAGATCATCAGGCATTATATTTTCATGAGGAGCACACAACATAGATCCCTCACACGTGCAGTTTATAAGAGGGCACACACTTTTATGAGAATGTAATGTTGCTTCTGATCTGACAGGAGGTGGAGCACAGGCAACCAATGGGGAGTGGCTATAAATAACAGATGAAGCTTCCCTCACTCACCTGCTGCTCACCTCCTCCTGTGTGGCTTGGTTCTTAACAGGCCATGGTCCACTACTGGTGTGTAGCCTAGAGATTTGGGACTGTAGGATCCAAGTACTTGGCTGTGTTTTGTATTCTGCCTTATGAATTGATGGTATTTTTATGAATATTTATTTTCTAATATTTTTATTTCTTCTGTCTGGACAGGTCTATACAGCCTGGCCTGTGGCAGGATTTCCTGGAGGCAAGGTTGGCCTGAGTGAAGTGGCTCAGAAGAATGTGGGTGTGAGGGTTGGTGATGCCATCTGGGTCCAGCCTTTGGTGGGTGCTGTGCTACAGGCTGAAGAAATGGACGTGGCACTGAGGTTTGGCTCTTCTCTTTGGTGACTCTTGGTATTAGTTCAGTGCTGCCCAATAGATATGAGTCAGAAATGTAAACCACATACATACTTTTGTATTTTCTAATGATCACATTAAAAAAATGAGAAACAGATGAATTATAATAGTATATTTTATCTAGTGATATATAAAAAATAAACATAATAATTATAAAAAATTACTAATAAGATATTTTATATTCTTTTTTTCAAGCTAAGTCATCAAAATCCAGTGTGTGTTTTATACCTGTAGCACACTGTAGTTTGGACTACCCTCACTTTATTTTATTTTATTTTTTTGAGGCGGTCTCACTCTTTCACCCTGTGTAGAGTGCCATGGCATCATCATAACTCACAGGAACCTCAGACTCCTGGACTCAACCCAACCTCTTCCCTCAGCTTCCCAATTAGCTGGGACTATAGATGTCCCTTGCAATACTCTGCTAATTTTTCTACTTTTAGTAGAGATGGGCTCTCACTCTTGCTCAGGCTGGTCTCGAACTCCTGAGCTCATGCAATCCACCTGCCTTGGCCTCTCAGGGTGTTAGGATTACAGGTGTGAGCCACTGCGCCCAGCTAACTATCCTCATTTTAAACACTCGGTAGCCACAATGTGAGTGGCTAGTGGCTCCTTGTTTTGGATTAGAAAACATAAGCTAGATTAGTGCTGTGTAATTTATTGACTTCTGAGTCTTACTTCTTATGATTACAATATGCTCTGACATTTGAGAGGACTTACTGATGAAGATTTAGCAGTATTTTTCATCTTGGTTTACAATGTAATCAGGGCTCCTTTAATTTCTTACATTTATAAAGAAAAGGAGTAGGTTACTATGAAGACAAGAAACAAGTCTTAATCAAGACTGTCCAAACAAAGAAACTGATTGAATATTTTATCTCATTGAGTAATTTGGTAAAACAATAGTCATTGCTATCAGATTTTAGCCAAAAGATAATTGTTTGAATCAAACTATCAGTATACCAAGTAGAACCTGTAAGTTGACTACCCGAGGGACTGTGACAAACTGGTCAACAAATGGAAGTGGTCAGCAGCAGGAACAAGGCTTACTATACTGATATGTACATATAATTTACTGTCTTATTTGGCTCTTGTTAGAGAATATCATACGAAATCATACATAATCAAAACACAGCAAAATAATACATTTGGTAGGTATTGTACAAAATCAGTACATAAACTGTTTTCTCATGGTTTAATCATTCTTTTGAAAAAAAGTCAGTCTCAGTTTGTTTTTTATTCTTATCACAACCTAAGTGGAGAAAGCAGTCTCAACCTTAGCTACACTACTCAGCCTGGCTGGGCATTTTTCCATTACAGATGACTTCAGCTGCATTATCAGATACCTGACATCATTTTTTTCCTGGAGTCTCTGCAATTTCTTTGTGCTTTATTCATTTTTATGCTTGTGTGTTCTTTGGTCAGTATCACTTGGAAAATTGCTTCTAGGGATCAGGTTCATTACAGGGTGCCACCTAATCATCCATTGCAACAAAACCTTCGCAATTCATTCCTTTGAATTCTGCCATGGGAGATGGACTGTCTGATGGGTGCAAAACATTGTGCTCTTGAATTGTGACATATCCAACTTTCCTGAAATACTTCTGTATCATTTCTGTCTGAACTTCGTTGAGCAGAACTGATCCAGAGGACAGCATTTAGTGTTAACTGATGCAGTAGATGAAGTTGCTTCCATAGGTGGTCAACAGGTTTGCAAAAACCCACTGCAGGAGCTGGGCTTGGCAATGCATTTTAAATATTTTGATGATGTCTTGGTCAAGAGGTTACCTTTTTGAGATGGTGTTTGGAGGGAGAAATTTTGATGTCATGTTTGTGAGATGATTCATTTGCTGGTGGCCAGGACAGTCATCTACTGTCAATATCATATACTCATTCCTAAAAATAGGACACCAGTCATCCATGCACATTTATTTGATTTCCAAATGATAGGGAGGTCTTTGGACTTCAGGTTCTTGAATACACGAGACTTTGCTGATTTACCAATCACCAAGGGCTTTAGTTTCTCTGTGGTTGAGCTAGCACAAAGGAAAACTGTGCAACATTCTTTGGAAAGTTCCTCTCTTACATTTGTTACCCTTTAGAATAAGCCTTCTCTCAGACATCACCTTGAAAGAGTTCACATTTATCAGTGCTAAAAATGTCCTCTTTGAAGTCTCTGTCAAAGTCCAGGAATTTTTGATGAACTCTTTCACAGCTGCTACTGGAACTTCATTGGATTTACCACACGAAACTTTCTGGGAGATCTCATGTTGTGGTTTAAATTTCTTGAGCAAACCACTCAATGGTTGGAAATCTTCTACCCTGAATTTCTGTGTGAATTTTTTAGCAACTTCTTGGATCTCCAGCCTGGAGATTCAGGCATTAACTGCTCTCAACCAGCTTAAAGTGCCTTCCTTGACTTAATCGAGGGAAGTTTTTCTCCTTTTCTGCTCTAGGTCCCTGCTTTCCTTAACCTATCTCTCCCAAGTGCTTATGTTTATGTTTTTGGATGTTGCTAAATGTGGTTTTACTAAGACCAAAATGTTTCACTGACTTTCTTTGATTCTGGCTTTCCAGAAAATTTAGAATATCAACCTTTTCTTTTAACATCAGCTCTTTGAGTTCTTTCCTTTGGTCTCGATTAACTATAAAAATTTTCAATAATCATAGGATGTACCTACAATTCAGAACAATCCTTCATGTTGAACAAAATTAAACAATAGGACATTAGGCCTAAGGTGTGTAGTAATAATAAAACATGAAACATTTTTTCTTCTTATAATAAAGAAAAAATAATACAACTAAGGGGCAAAGCCTACACCTTCTACCCCTTGGTATAGAGTGGACTCAACTGGCCAAGTTATAGAGGGTAAATTAATCACCATGTGATCAAGGTGCAACTTACAGAGGTGGTCAGTATATAGAGGTCAGTCTTTTATTGAGTACATGTGGTGCATGTCTGGTCTATGAAAATTAGATCAACTTAAGGAGGTAGTCGATGTAAGAAGGTGGTTTCAACTATAGAAGTTCTAATATAGTTAAAATATATCATCTGTTCTCTAAATTTTCTATATCTAATAGGATTTTGACTTAGTTTGCATCTATGAGTCTTATCAAGTCACTTAAAGTATCTTTGAATACTTTAATATTCCCTTAATAACAATTTTGGGGTATGTTAACATTATATGCCAGAATCACAGAATACTTTTAGTCATTAGCTTGATTTAAAAATTTTTTCTTCTCATCTGCTACTCTTGTAGATTCCAGACTTGGAGTTTTGGTATATCTTTTACTTTCAAAACAGGAAAATGTTTTCAGAGCATATTCTAACAGTTTACTGCACAAAAAAAAGTAGGAAAAGAGAGAACATGATGAGTACCAGTTTTATACCAGATGCTTTGTGTGTGTGTGTGTGTGTATATATGTAAGTATGTATCTGTATGTGTGTGTTTGTGTGTGTATTATATATGCAGTAGAACCTTGGTAAGTTGACCACCCAAGGGACTGTAACAAATTGGACAACATACAGAGGTGGTCAACATGAGGAACTAGGCCTGCTGTACTGTGGTACACGTGTGGTCTATGGATATTATGTCAATTTAAGGAGGTGGTCAGCGTAGGGAGAAGGTCAACTATGGAGGGTCTACTGTACGTACATGCACACACGTACACATTTACCCTTTTTCTTTTCTCATTGAATCCTCTAATACCCTGTAAGGTATCTATATTTATGTTTAACAAATATGGAAATGGCCTAAATGAGAAATTACGTGCCTACTATTTAATGAGTAGTGTTGCTGAGATTAAACTGAATTAATCCTCAACACTATATTTGAAAACAGTGCTAAAGCTAGTAATAGTTGATTGGAATTAGCATTTATGATGATCTCCAACTAGTCTGACTTAAGGGCATACAAGTCTTAGGTCAGTGGTGATTGCTTAATAACAGAGGACTGTGCATGTTTTAAATGAAATTTCAGTTTTAAAATGTTTACTTAAAAAAATCTGCTTCAAATATTGCAGCAGAGTATAGACAGGATGTTAATTTCCAATTAGGAAAATTAATAATTTAATCTACTTAAAGCCTTTACTTGGAAGTGAAAAATTTTATTAGTAGTGTTATAGCTCCTTCTAGTGGAAATGATTTTATCTGCAACCATATCCATTCTTTTCTTTTTTTGCATCATGATCTTGCTTGTTGCCCAGGCTAGAGTGCAGTCATCATAGCTCACTGCATCCTCAAACTCCTGGGTTGGGCTCAAGTGAACATTATGCCTCAGCTTTCCAAATAGCTGGGACTACAGGCATGAGCTTCCATGCCTGGCTGATTTTTCTAGTTTTCTTTTTTATTTTATTTTATTTTTTATTGTTAAATCATAGCTGTGTACATTAGTGCAATTACCTGTACCCATTCTAAGATGTAGATGTGGCCCCACCGATTACCCTCCCTCCACCAAAACCTCCCCCCTCCCTTCCCCTTCCTTGGCCCTTTCCCCATAGTCTTGTGCTATATAGTTGGGTTATAGCCTTCATGTGAAAGCTATAATTTAGCTTCATAGCAGGGCTGAGTACATTGGATACTTTTTCTTCCATTTCTGAGATACTTTGCTAAGAAGAATATGTTCCAGCTCCATCCATGTAAACATGAAAGAGGTAAAGTCTCCATCTTTCTTTAAGGCTGTATAGTATTCCATGGTATACATGTACCACAATTTGCTAGTCCATTTGTGGGTCGATGGGCACTTGGGCTTCTTCCATGACTTAGCAATTATGAATTGGGCTGCAATAAACATTCTGGTGCAGATGTCTTTGTTATATTGTGACTTTTGGTCTTCTGG
>CAUYPK010020018.1:0-17022 GCA_963574355.1 Loris lydekkerianus
AAATATATAAGCAAGAGAAAAACAAGTGATCCCATCGCAGGCTGGGCAAGGGACTTGAAGAGAAACTTTTCTGAAGAAGACAGGTGCACGGCCTACAGACATATGAAAAAATGCTCATCATCTTTAATCATCAGAGAAATGTAAATCAAAACTACTTTGAGATATCATCTAACTCCAGTAAGATTAGCCCATATCACAAAATCCCAAGACCAGAGACGTTGGCGTGGATGTGGAGACAAGGGAACACTTCTACACTGCTGGTGGGAATGCAAAGTAATACATTCCTTTTGGAAAGATGTTTGGAGAACACATAAAGATCTAAAAATAGACCTGCCATTCAATCCTATAATTGCTCTTCTAGATATATACCCAGAAGACCAAAAATTACATTACAACAAAGATATTTGCACCAGAATGTTTATTGCAGCCCAATTCACAATTGCTAAGCTCAAGTGCCCATCGATCCATGAATGGATTAATAAATTGTAGTATATGTACACCATGGAATATTATGCAGCCTTAAAAAAGATGGAGACTTTACCTTGTTCATGTTTACATGGATGGAGCTGGAACATATTCTTATTAGTAAAGTATCTCAAGAATGGAAGAAAAAGTATCCAATGTACTCAGCCCTACTATAAAACTAATTTTTGGCTTTTATATGAAAGCTATAACCCAGTTATAACCTAAGAATATGAGGAATGGGGAGAGGAAGGGGAGGGAGGGGGGAGGTTGGGCAGAGGGAGGGTGATAGGTGGGATTACACCTGTGGTGCATCTTACAAGGGTACATGTGAAACCTAGTAAATGTAGAATATAATTGTCTTAACACAATAACTAAGAAAATGCCAAGAAGGCTATATTAACTAGTGTGATGAAATGTGTCAAACTGTTTATAAAAGCAATGTACGGTGCCACATGATTGCATTAATGTACACAGCTATGATTTAATATTAATATTAATAATAATTAAAAAAAAAGAATTCTGGTGTGAAGCCATCTGGATCAGGGCAGTTTTTGTTGGGAGACTTTTTATTGTTTCTTTGATCTCAGTGTTTGAAGTTGGTCTGTTCAGGAGATCTATTTCCTCCTGGCTAAGTCTAGGGAGAGGGTGTGATTCTAAATATTGATCCATTTCCTTCATATTATCAAATTTCTGGGCATAGAGTTTCTTGTAGTATTCAGAGATAATCTTTTGTATTTCTGTGGCATCTGTTGTTATTTTCACTTTATTATTTCTGATTGGGGTTACTAGAGATTTTATTTTTCTGTTTCTAGTTAGTCTGGCAATAATATTTATATATTATATAAATATAATAAATTTATATTTATAAATATAATGAATCCATTATATTTATTTTTTTCCAAAAGCCAACTCCTTGTTTTGTTAATATTGTAAATGTTTTCAATTTCATTAATCTCTGATTTAATTTTGGATATTCCTTTTCTTCTGCTGGGTTTAGGCTTAGATTGTTCTTTTTCCAATTTTATAAGATGGTTTGTGAGTTCGTTGATGCACTCTCTTTCTGGTTTTTGGATGTAGGCATCTAAAGCGATAAATCTTCCTTCAGGACTGCTTTTGCAGTATCCCACAGGTTTTGGTAGCTTGTATCTTCATTGTTGTTTTGCTCCAGGAAGTTAATGATTTCCTCTTTTATCTCTTCCTGCACCCAACTATCGTTCAGCATGTTTAGTTTCCTTGCCTTTATGTGGGGTTGAATGTTTTTGTTGGGGTTGAGTTCCACCTTTAAAGCCTTGTTGTCTGTGAAGATATAAGGTAAAATGTTAATTCTTTTGATTCTGTTGAAGTTTGTTTTGTGTCCTAAGATATGATCCATTTTGGAGAATGTCCCATGGGCTGATGAGAAGAATGTATATTCCTTAGCTTTGGAATGAAATGTTCTATTGAGGTCTGTCAAGCATAGTTGATCCAAGGTGACTGTTAATTCCCTTATATTTTTGTTTAGTTTCTATTTATAGGATCTTCCCTGTTCTGTAAGAGGAGTGTTAAAGTCCCTGCACTTATGGTGTTATGGGATATCATATTGCTCAGACTAATTAAAGTCTGTTTCAGAAATCTGGGAGCATTTAAGTAGGTATAAATACTTAGAATTTAAATGTCTTCTTATTATATTATTCCCTTGACCCATATGAAGTATCCATCATTGTACTTTTTTAGTGTAGTTGGTTTAAATCCACTTGTATCTGAAAATAACATTGCAACCACTCTTTTCTTCTGAATTCCATTTGCCTGAAAAATTATCTCTCACCCCTTAACTCTGAGTTTTAATTTGTCCTTTTATGCTAAGTGTGTTTCCTGCAGACAGCAAATGGATGGCTTGGGTTTTTTAATCCAATCAGCCAGCCTATGCCTCTTCAGTGGGGAATTCAAACAATTAACATTTATTGAGACAATTGATGAGCATGGTGGAGTTCTATTCATCTTATTTTGTGAAAGTTCATTTCTTAGTTTTATATTTTGCATTATTGTGGAAGCTAAGTTTTGTCTTTTAGTTTCTAGGTTTTTAGTTTGCTGGTGGTTCTTCGTGATGGTCAGTGTGTAAAATAGGTCTAAGCATTTCCTGAAGAGCTGGTCTTGTTGTGGCAAACTTCTTCAATGTTTGCATATCAGTAAAAGTTTTGATTATCCAATCAATTTTAAAGCTTAGCTTAGCAGGATATAGAATTCTGGAAAATTGTTTTATTTAAGTAGACTAAAGATAGATGACCATTGTCTTCTGGATTAAAAAGTTTTACTTGAGAAGTCCTCAGTCATCCTGATGGATTTGCCTAAGTAGGTCAATTGGCACTTACACCTTGTGGCCTGCAGAATCTTTTCTTTTGTCTTAACTTTGGGCTGGTTCATGACAATGTGTCTTGGAGAACCTCTATTTGAGTTGAGACATCCTTGGGTCTGATATCCTTCTGAAAGACATGTGTCAGAATCTTTGGTATAATGGGGAAATTTTCATTTATCATATCCTCTGATAGGGCTTTGATGACTCTGGGTGTTCTTCTTCTACTTCTGGAATACCCTTAAATTGTATGTTTGGATGTTTTATGAAGCCCATAATTCTGTCAATGAAAGTTTTGCTTTCTTTCTCTTTTTCTCTGTCTCTTTAACTGCCTGAGTTAGCTCCAGAGCTTTATCCTCTACCTATGAGATTGTTTCTTCTGCATGGTCTAGTCTGTTATTGATACTTTCTACTATATCTTTAAATTCCTTGATTGACTGCTTCAATTCCTGTAGTTCCACTACATTCTATGTTCTTCATATCATTCATCTCTTATTTGATGCTGGTTTTGGATTTCCTTTTGGTTATTTCCCACTTTCTCAGAAATTTCCTTCCTTGTTTTTATCATTCATGTTTTAAATTCTCCTTCTGTCATTTCTAACATTTCTTTATAATGGAATACTCTGTAGTAGATGCCTCATGATCCTTTGGGGAGTTGCTCTTGTCTGGTTTTTCATGTTGCCAGGATTTTTCTACTTTTTATTCCTCATAAATGTTTTCTTTTGTCTATTTCCTCGCTCTATTTTTTTCTTTCACTTCCTCTTGCTCTTTAAGTTACTGTGCCTGTCACCTAGGGTGTTGAAGAGTTCTTTTGGTAAAGGACTAAAAGGACAAGTGTAATGAAGAGCAAGAAGGGATAAAAGATTTTTAAAAAGAGGAAGAGAGAAAGGAAAGGGAGTGAGTCAAAGGGAAGATTGAAAAAAAAAAGAAGGAAGGAATAGAAAGGAAGAGACAAGGGTAATAGTAGTGTACAGTAGGGTACTTTGACCCACAACCATAAATCCCAACCTCTGGGGGTGCTGGTTTTGTTTTGGATCCCTAGATGTCTGCATCTCTTTGCCAGCCTGAGCAGACACAGGACCTCACCCCCTCCAAATAGAGAGAAAAAACAAAAATACTATAAGTCAAACCAAAACAAAGAAACAAAAAGCCTTAAAAAGATAAAATTGGGGAAAACCCCAAGTATTAGGGGCAGAAAAACTAGCAAAAATGAAATCCTTGTTATTGAATAAGCAACAATAAAAAAATTATTTACATGAAAGACATGAAGAAAAAAAGAAAAAGAAAAACTTTGGGGGAAATTTTTGAAAAAGAAAGAAAGAAAAAAAATTTTGAAAATAAAAATCAAACTAATGCTAACAACTTCAACAACAACAAGAAATTAAAAAAAGAAAGTAAGAAAAGAAAAAGAAAAAATATAACTTGCTCAATATTATGTGGGCAACAGGTGATCATCTTTTGGTATATGAGATGGTAGTCACAATACAGCTGTATAAGATGGAGACTGGAAGCCTCCAATGACTTCTTTGCCCTCAAACCCTACAAGGTTGGGAGCCTGGATCTCTCTTCTGCCCACTTAATAGACATGCCTTTACCTTTCTAAACTGTGTCCCTTGGCTAAGTAGTGACTATTTCAGTAAAGGGTATGTTGCTCATATCTCTTTAGAAGTGGCTGCCCACTTGTAAGGCACACTGAAGCAGCCTTTCTCTGGGTCCTTGAGGGCCAATCCTACAAGGCAACTTTTCCACAATGGCTCCACATGTCCTGTAGTTGAATAATGATACATCTACTCTGCCCCAGTGGCTCAGTCCTGGCCTCTGAGGGCTGTTCAAAGACACTTCCCACTCACACAAGTTCTCCTAGAACCAGCCTTGTGCTAGGACCCTGAGGGCATACCTGCAAGGCAGGTCTCCCACAATGACTGCACTTAGCCTGCAGCTGAACAATGAAAGCTCCACTCTGCCCTGGGAGCTCAGTCCCAATCTCTGGACTCTGTTCAAACTCACCTGCTTGCTCACCCAAGGTGCCCCAAGGTAACTCAACTGAGTGCCCAAGTGCAAATACCCCATAGGGAAGGCCTTCCCTGTCTGCATATTCTCACTGTTGGTATAGCTGCTGCCGCCTGCAGCCACCATGCCTGGTGGCCTCAGACCAAATACAAACACTTGCCCCTTCTCCACTGCTTTTGTCCTCCTCCTGTGGTCCCAAAGTCTCCTGTTGCCTCCCTTTGCCCCCAAAAGGATATTTCTGTGCAAAGCCCATAATTCTGAGGTGCCTGGAGTCTTCTCTTCCTTATCTTACTGTGTGCAATTTCAACAAAGCTGTTTCTCATCTGCCATCTTGCTCAGCCCCTATCAGCAGGCCTCCATTAATTTTTTATAGGTGTTTTCATCGGTGGTGGCTCTCTCATGGTCCCTTGTGGGGGTGAGGGGATTGCTCTGTTTTGATTTTTCATGTTGCCAGAATTTTTCTGTTGGTTCCTCCTCATGTATGTTTTCTTCTTTTTCACTTTCTCCTCCTACATTTTCCTTCTCACTATCTCCTTCACTTTAAATTACCTTGTCTCATATCCTATGTCTTGAAGTAGCCTTCTGGTATAAAGCCAAAGAAGAGAATGGTAAAGAGTGAGAAGGGAGAAAGAAGACAAAGAGAACAAAAAGGGAATACAAGAAAAGAAGAAAAGGAGAGAAGAAGGACAAAAAGAGAGAAACAGAGTGACAGGAGAAATGGTTGGGTTCATCTAGGTCCTATAGCCACACCTGCAATGCAAGGACTTTGCTGGGCTGATCTGGCTGGGTCCCTTGAAGTAAGGAGATTCTTACCAGCATGGGCAAAAGCAAAAACAAACCTCCAACAAATATAAAAAGAGGAAACAAAAATCATTAATATGTCACAGGGGGGATCTACCTATACTGTCTCCAAAGACTAAAGCTACAAGGATACCCTATACCAGTGGTTCTCAACATTCCGAATACCATGACCCTTTAATACAGTTCCTCATGTTGTGGAAATAAAATAAATAAAATAAAATAAAATAAAAATAAAATTATTTTTGTTGCTACTTCATAACTGTGATTTTGCTACTGTTATGAATCGTAATGTAAATATCTGATATGCAGGATGTATTTAGGTGACCCCTGTGAAAGGGTTGTTTAACCTCCAAAGGTGTTGCAACTCACAGGTTGTGATCCACTGCCCTAGACATTGAATCAAACCAATACCATGACCCAGCACACAGAGAAAAGGAAAAAAAATAACAATAGATAAAATTAAAAATAGAATTATATAAGATAAAAGAAAAAAAAGGAGCTATCTTAGCTGTTGTATGAGAAATTTGTGTTGGGAAGATGAGAATAGTAGAAAAATCTCTACCAAAAGAAAGAAAAAGGAGAGAAATAAAAACTAAAGAGAGAATAAAAGGGACTGAAAAGCTGTAATAAAAATGGAGGAGCCCTTACTATTGAAGAAAGTAAAGATGAAAAAACAAAAATACAACCAAACAACAAAACAAAACCAAAAATAACAACCACAACAACAAAAAAGAGAAGGAAAAAAAAAAAAAGGGAAAAATTGATATAAAAAGCAAAAAAGAAAGAAATATACATATATAGAAACTCTCTCTCTCTCTCTCTCTCTCTCTCTCTCTCTCTCTCTCTCTCTCTGTCAATATTTTCCTGGATGCCAGGTGGTGCTGTGGTGTTAGGAGAGAGAGAACACATGCTGGCTTTGCTGTGAAAAATTAGGGCTAGAAGCCATCTCTAGTTGCAGAGGAGTTCAGGTCCTGTCTTCCTGACTTAGTTGCCCTCCATCAGAGCCTGGTCTCTTCATCAGCATTCAGTCCCCATGGGATTGGGGTCCTAAAGTTCTCATCAAATTCCTTAGGTGGCACATCATACAGTGCCCCCTGGCAACAAAGTTGCCTTCCTGGGGCTGTGGGGTCCACTCAGCTTATTCCAGGGATGGATGCTGGAGCTCAGCATGTGTGCAAAAGCAGGCTATGCACTAGGACCCTGTGGACCATTTCTCTCACTTGACCTTCCCCACAATTCCAGTGCCCACCTAGCAGCCAAGCTGATGCGAGGTCCATCCCCCTGGTAGTCAATCCTGGCTGCTGACTGCTTTTAAAATCCACTCACTCATTTAAGCCTTCCAAGGTAGCTCCAGAGAGTTTAGCTAAAAATAAAAATCTGTAGGATAGCCCTTTCCTGTCTCCAGTCCCCCTAGCCAACCCTTGCCCATTCCCAAATACTTGCCTTTTGTGAGGATTTTCCTTACCTCTGGACCTCCTTGCTTACTGCATAGTCCACCACTGCTTCACTGTGCCCCCAGAATGATGTCGCTGGTTGGGTTCCCGCAGCCAAAGGTGGTTGGAGTTTTCTTTCCCCTGCCTTGCTTCATGTAGTTGGTAAGGAGATGTTTGTCGTCCACCATCTTGCTCCACCCCTTCCATTATATTGATTTTAATAAAAAAATTTTGTTCATTTCAAATTTTTATTCTGTTTTCTCCTTCAATATGTGACCATTTTTAACCTATAATTTTGTTCTTACCCCTACATACCCTAACAATTAAGTTTGTGAATGGGTCTGTCTCCTGACACAAGAGTCTACATCTTGGTCTCTTTCCCATTATATCAGCCTTTCTCTTATTATGAGAAATGAAATTTGTCTGCAGTAAGTGATTTGTCCAGTGTCCCCAAATTCCAAATATTCAGTAGGGACTATAAAATTCTGCTCTCTGGAGATGGAGTAAGTTTTTTATTATCAGTGAAATTATGTCAAACAAGTACATCTCAACTTCTGATCCTTCACTGTGTGCTTAATTTTTTACAGAAAATATTGTATTTTAAAGAAAATGTCAAATATCCAATGGCACATGTTTTTCTTTCATTTGTGCTTGTATTGACCTGCTTTATGATTTATTTTTAGAATATTGCCTGCAAAAAAAACTTTGGTGTAATTCTTTATTTACTATTGTATGAGAAAGTTTCTCATCCTGTCTCATCCTGTTCAGGTATTTTTGTGTTTTCTTTGTCTTAATGATGAGTCACTTGACTATCAATGGTCAGCATGACCTTGAGGAGCCTCTATCTCAGCATATGAGGACACAGTTTCTATTTCGGTACTTTCCCTCATGTATATTTTTCTTTTAATCTTTGAGTCTATTTGCATGATAGACTACACATATTCTTATGGTGCAAATGCTCATCAAATTGACACATGTTTTTTGACTTCTTACTATGTGTGCTGAACTGTGCAAGTTTTACTCAGGGATTAAAAAAACTATGCATGTTGGTCATTATTCTCCAATTTTCTTATAAAATGTTTGGGGAGAAAATAACCAAATGTGTACAAAAGTAAATAATAATTTAAGATTTAAATGACATTTTGAGAAAATAATAGAAGAAATATAAAGGTGGATATGACGCATTAAGAAATTAAACATTTTGGGGCAAGACATGATTGTAAGAGGGACTTTACCTAACAAATGCAATGAGTGTAACCTGGTTTCTTGTACCCTCAAAGAATCCCCAACAAAAATAAAATAAATAAAATAAAATAAAATAAAATAAAATAAAATAAAATAAAATAAAATAAAATAAAATAAAAATTAAACATATATAGACAAATCACTAATGTTTGTGTTCTTTTGAAAATCAGATGAGAACTATGGGTTCTCCTTAAAGAAATGTACATATGCATATACCAAAATTTCTTTACTATTAATATTTTCTAGAAATATTAATGCATGAATTTAGGGAAGACCATTCACAGGAGATATGGACCTTCACAGGAGATATGGACCTGAGGCTAAAAACCATAGGGCAGACTGGAAGTATGTGTACCATAAGTGTTGAAAGACATGGATGATTGATTCCAGATAGATTGATAAGAAGAAACTTCTAGAGATGGATCTTGGAAATGAACAGAGGGAAAAAGGGCAAGACTGGAGCAGGGAGCATCCCAAGCTGAGAAAATCTTGAGCAAAATGCTAGAGGCAGAGCCTCAACAAGCATAGTTCGTAGTTGTTGAACTGAAAATAAGTACAGCAATAGGAAGAGACTTGCTTGTGTTGAGTTGAGAAAGACTGTGCATAAAGGTACAAATAATTATTTTTATTTATTACAAAAGAAATGCATGATAATTGTGGGAAGTTCAAATCATAATGAGGTTCTATGAAACAAAAAATGAAATATTTTTCTTCTAATTATAGAAAATTACTATTTTGCACTAAGCATGCTAGCTTATAACCTTTTTCATTTAACAGCATAGGCATTATGGCTGAATTTCTATGTTAAACATAAAAGCAAGCCTTATAATTTTAATAGTTTCAGCATGTTCTTTATATGGACATACCATAATTTATGTGACCAATTTTTCTATTATTTTCTCTGTTATTTCTACAGTATAAACATCCTTATACTTATACATTTGCACAATGGTTTGGCACCCCATGCATGAAGTTTGCTTAACTATAATATTTAAGACATAATTGTGTAAACTGAGCCAATTGAGATGCTGGCCATTATTTCTGCTGTTAGTCATTAGTCTTCTTCAGTTAGAGTACAAAAGATTAATTTTTCTTCATAAATTGATATAGTCTAACACTATAGGCTTTATTTTCGGCATCCTCTTGTCCCTTCTTAAAATGGATTATCCATTTGTAAACTAATGATTTCTTTGGGGGTATAAACCCCATGAACTTTTTGTAAAGCATCAATGATTTTTACCATTCTTCTACCCAAGTTTCACCCTAAATGTAATGTTTGTTTTTGCTTCAACTTTAATGGAATCTATGTTGTTCTGACAGGGGAGCTTTCAAATTGATGTCTTATCCTTTAAAGTGCCTCAAACTAGACCCTGTTTAGACATTTTGTAACAAATAATTATGGTGCAAAAATTTTAAAAATATAAATGCATTATTCTTCTTCTTATTATTATTGGTTTTTTTTTTTTTTTTTTTGTATAGACAGAGTCTCACTTTGTTGTTCTTGATAGAGTGCTATGGCATCACAGATCACAGCAACCTCCAGCTCTTGGGCTAAGGGAATTCTCTTGCCTCAGCCTCCTGAGTAGCTAGGACTATAGGCACCCATCATAACAACCGACTACTTTTTGTTGCAGTTTGGCTGGGGCGGGGTTCGAACCTGCTACCCTCGGTATACAGGGCCAGCTCCCTACTCACTGAGCCACAAACACCACCCAAAGGCATGATTTTTATGATACACATTTCACATGGGCCTTTTGAAGACCCCTAATGTTCAGTGCTGAGCAGGTAGGTTGGGGTCATATGGGAAGAGTCTTATGTGTCCTGCTAAGATAATATACATCATGGGAGAAATATTAGAAGTGTTTCAAACAAAGGAATAAGCATCATCAGGTTTACCTTCATAAAGTATTACTCTGAAAACATTGTGGACAAGTTAGAAGAGAATAAGATTAGAGGAAAAGAGACCAGAGTCTCTTATAGGAATCTGGACTAGAAAAGAACATGGCCTGAAATCATGTGGGGGCAGGGAGCGTAGAGAAGTGGAAAGGGTCAAGACTTTAAGGAAGGAAGAAGACTTAGTGACATGAGAATGACTCAGAAGGAGATAACCATATTTGTGGCTTGTAGTGGGTGATGCCATTTTCTGAATGGAAATCATGGTGAAGGGTGGTAAATGAGAAGGGACAGAGCAGTTCAGCAAGAAAAATGTATTTAGTTTGCACTTAAGATGCTTGTATAACCCAAATAAATATATCAGTTAGACAGTTGGGAAAATTGAGTTCAGAATTAAATGTAAATCGAAATCCAAGATGTATGTATGTCCGTATCTATCTCTGTGTGTATATATATAGAATATATATAGTGCTTTTCAGTATATGATTAAAGTTGAGGAGTTGGATGAAGACATTCTGCAAAAAATGAATAAAATTTAAACCAAAATGTATTTTAATGAATCATAATGTGTGAGGGATGAAATAAATGGTAAAAAGGAGCCGAAGACCAGAAGGGGTATCAACAACAATCAGTGAGGCTGGAAGAAAACAGAAGAAGATGATATTATAGGAACCTCGTTTCCTAGATTATGGAATGACCAATAATGTGTGATCATATGAAAATTTTGAGATACACAAAAATCAAGAAATGTTAAATCTGTGTGAATGGAAAGAAATTAGGCCCTCCCAGTAAAACCAAGAAGCTAAGCAAGTTGAAACTTGCATGGGTGAATCAAACAAGGATGCCGTTGACTGTATTTCTTGGAAGTGGAATAATAATCCAAAACAGTGTGTCTCAAAATGCTCATAATGACCTTTGCACTGAATAAGTACTGAAGAGAGGCCAAGGGAAAGAAAAATGAAAAACAATACATACACACTAAAATAGATATTTGGATTAAACAAAATGTGTGAGCAATTTTGATGACATAATGGGATTGTGTGGGAATTAAAGCTGGAATGCAATGGGCTATGGAGTGATAGAAAAACACTGGTGGTACTAGGCATTATTTATCCAAGACACAGATCTCTGAAGGGAAAGTCATAGTAGCCACATAGAAATGGAGGACTTACCTCTATTTCTGCAAATGTGGAGTCTATTAGAGCAGAAACACCAGGCCTTTTTGGCTGCCATAAACTCCTTTTACAGAGTCTGACACATAATCAGCATTCATTGAATTTGTTGAATGAATACATAAACAATGCAGAAATAGGATAGACTCGAGGATGCCTATTTATCAATGGAAAAACAGAAAGACTCATTGTAGCTGATGGCTTCTACCAAAGAAGAACAAACTTCAAGAAGGTGTGAGGCTAGGAAATTGTGGCTGAGAAGAATAGAGGCTCTAAGACTGTGCATAAAAACACACCTGGAATGAAGACTCCCCTCCTCAATCCTGTGAGAATAGGATGGTCAGTAATATAGAAGAATTTCAGTGCAATTCCACTAGGATGCTAAGAGATGCAGGAATTTATTCAAATTCCTTCAAGTCCTTTAAATTTGTAACTGCCAAACTAGTGTATCCTAACCCCAAAGGCCTCTTTAGTGATGACACAAACAATCCAGATAATTATGTGTGTAATTGAAGTGAAAGAAGCTGAATTATTTAGAATGATGGCCTTAATTTTACACCTGACATGCTGAGGAGAATTGGTTTTCATTCACAGTGTTTTGCAAGTCTCGATGTTCATCATGTGGACTTCTCCTCTCAATACCACTCTGAGGTGAGTTAGCTTCTCCATTAACCATAATAGAAAACATCTATCTCAGCATGCAGGGAAAGAATCCAATTCAGACCCCACATTAACCCAACACAAGTCACTCTCTGAAGGTCTCATTGTTCTTTTCCATAGATAAAGAAATTCCGAGATTGACTCAGCACAGAATGTGTGACTAAGGTTGGGCAGCTAGGGTATAGCTGTCATGTGATTCACAATCCCATATTTCTAGAATGAAAATTCATGTTAGTAGAGCTGCCTTGAGAAGTATTGTTTTAAAATCATTCCCAGGTTAAGAAAGCTGCCTCTGCATGGACCCAATGCCACCTCTAGACACGTATGTGAAGTATGAGAGACAGATGATCACCATTTCTTGAAAGATAATTTAGTAAGTGAATATGGGTATAATACAACTTCCTCCTGCTCCATATGTGAATATGCATATAGGTCTGGCAATTAAGTTCTCAAACTCATGCTAGAAAAAGTGCTACATATGTCATTGCTAAATATTATTACAGGAGGAGGAGACAAGATGGCTGACTGAAGCCAGCTTTCCACAGAGGCTCCCGTCCAGAAGGAGAGTTAAAGGACAAAAATTTAGTAAGTAACCTGGTGGATTTGAGTGACACTAAGAGAGAAGGTTGAAGAACGCACATCAACCCCGCTGAGGTGAGCTGTGACCACAAGGATACAAATAAAAGTTACAAAATCCATCACCAAGTGGATGGGAGTCCCCTCTCCCATGAGAATGGCTTGGAGTGCCCCACAAACAGTTGAGCAGAGTTCAAAGTTCCTCCCACTACACTCCACAGGAGTGACCCTCTAAAAACTGGACCTACCTCCCCTACTAGGGTGCCATCATGCTCTTCTGCCAGGCATAAGACTATGTGGAACTGTGTGGATTCTCTGCCTGCAACTCTGAGCTCCCAGGACTCCCCTCCACAAACACTGTGGTCTGGAGGCCAGTCCCCCAGGAGTTCAGAGTCTTAGGTGATTTCTCGAGGGGTGTGGAGGGTGCCTGGACTGCAGCTGGTTGGTGCTGGCTCTGGGGCATGGGAGCAAGGAAAGGAAAGTTGGCTGAGAGGGAACTGCACCAGAGTGGCTGTTCCCTGAGGCACAGTGCGGCAACTGTCTTTTGGCAACAGTACAGCCAGGCATAAAACTGTGTAAAACTGTATATATTATCTACCTGCAACCCTGGGCTCCAAGCACTCCCCGTCACTCTCACTCCGAGGTCTGGAGGCCTGTCCCCCAGGAGTCCAGACTCTTGAGTGATTTCTTGGGGGGTGTGGACAGTGCCTGGGCTGCAGCTGGTAAGTGCTGGCTCTGGGGCACAAAAGGAAGGAGAGGACTGTCGGCTGAGAGGGAAACCCACCGGAGTGGCAGTTCCCTGAGGTGCAATGTGGCAGCCATCTTTTGGCAACAACACGGCAAGCATAAAACTGTGTGGAACTGTGTGTATTCTCTGCCTGCAATCCTGGGCACCCAGCGTTCCCCTCTGCTCTCACTCTGAGATCTGGAGGCCTGTCCCCCAGGAGTCCAGACTCTTTGGTGATTGCTTGAGGGGTATGGACAGTGCTGGGGCTGCAGCCGGTGGGTGAAGACTCTGGGGCACAGGAGCAGGGAGAGGACGGTTGGCTCGGAGGGAGTCACACCAGAGCAGTGGTTCCCTGAGACATAAACAGCAGCCCTCTTTTGGCAGCAATACGGCTGACTACCGAATATTCTGAAGCCACATCCCCTGTCTCCCTGGGCAACCAGAGACCATGCAGACTGAGACAATCAATTTGGACCTTTTCAACTGAGCCAATCGCCTGAGGACAAATCAGGTGGTGCCCTGGGTGCGCAGTTGTAGGAAGGTTTGATTTTCCTTTTCCAATTGTTGCCTATGGTGGGCAGGGTGACTTAACTGCTGATATTTCTCCACAGCTAAGACTTTAATCCAGAGTATCTGTTTCACTAGGGTCAAATAGAAACCAGCTGAAAA
The DNA here is from genome assembly GCA_963574355.1 of Loris lydekkerianus. NCBI lineage: Eukaryota > Metazoa > Chordata > Mammalia > Primates > Lorisidae > Loris > Loris lydekkerianus. The sequence goes on from CAUYPK010020018.1 coordinate 13,981, forward strand.
CAAGACAGAACCACTTAGCCCCACCACACCAGACAGGGTCCAAGTTTCTCAGGCCACAACACTGTATAGGCCCTTGTCAAAGCCCCAGGGGAAAAATAAAAAGGAGTAAAACAACCATGGGGTGGAATCAGTATTTTTATCTACAATTAAAAAAAAAAAATAAAAAATAAAAAAATTAAAATACCTAACCCCTTTCAAAAACAAAAAAAAAAAAAAAAAATAACCAGAATAGATCAACCCACCAAAGGAAAGATATGGCAGATGTAATTGAAGATCCCATTCATAAACAACTGGATGAGATATTAGAAATCAAATTCAGAATTTGGATTGCCGACAAGATTAATAAAGTGGAATTAGGAATTCGAGGAGATATTCAAAAGTTGTCTCAAGAATTTAACGAATTTAAAGACAAAACCACCAAAGACTTAGACACACTGAAGCAAGAATTTGCAGCCCTCAAAGATCTGAAAAATACAGTAGAATCCCTCAGTAACAGAGTGGAGCAAGCAGAAGAAAGGATGTCTGACATTGAAGACAAAGCCTTTGAATGTTCCTAAACTCTCAAAGAGGAAGAGAAATGGAAAGGAAAAGCAGATCATTCTCTCAGAGAGCTCTGGAATAATTTGAAAAAGGCCAACCTCTGAATCATTGGAATTCCTGAAAACCATGAAGTAGCCCTGCTGGGCACAGAGGCCCTTCTGCATGAAATTATAAAAGATAATTTTCCAGACATGCCTAGAGATTCTGAAATACAGATAGCAGAGAGCTTCAGAAACCCAGCACGACTCAACCCCAAAGAGACATCTCCCAGGCATTTAATAATTAACTTCATGAAAGTTAATACTAAGGAGAAAATTCTCAGAGCTGTCAGGCAAAAGAAAGCCATTACACACAAAGAGAATAGTATTAGAATGACTGCATATCTCTCTGCTGTAACTTTTCAAGCCAGAAGAGTGTGGTCATTGAATTTTAATCTCCTATAGCAAAATAACTTTTAACCCCGGATCTTGTATTCAGCTAAACTGAGTTTTATTTAAGATGGAGAAATTAAATACTTTAACGACATTCAGATGTTGAAGAAATTTGCCATAACCAAACCAGCTCTCCAGGATATTCTCAGACCTATCCTCCATAATGACCCTCCCAATCCTATACCACAAAAGTAAGCTCACTCAGAAACGTCTGATCAAACTCCAACTTCCACACTGGCGAAAGGATTAAAAATGTCTACCGGACTTTTGAAAAACTTGATACCCAAAATTTCACCAGACTTATCAATATTCTACATTAACATGAATGGCTTAAACTGTCCTCTAAAGAGGCATAGGATGGCTGAATGGGTACAAAAACTTAGACCAGATATTTGTTGCATACAAGAATCACATCTTAACTTAAGAGACAAACACAGACTCAGGGTGAAAAAATGGTCATCCATATTTCAAGCAAATGGTAATCAGAAAAAAGCAGGTGTTGCAATTCTATTTGCAGATACAATAGGCTTTAAACCAACAAAAGTAAGGAAGGACAAGAATAGTCACTTCATATTTGTTAAGGGTAGGACTCAATATGATGAGATTTCAATTTTTAATATCTATGCACCCAACCAGAATGCACCTCAATTTATAAGAGAAACTTGAACAGACATAAGCAACTTGATTTCCTCCAGCTCCATAATAGTCGGAGATTTCAACACTCCTTTGGCAGTGTTGGACCGATCCTCCAACAAGAAGCTGAGCAAAGAAATTTTAGATTTAAACCTAACCATCCAACATTTGGATCTAAAAGACATCTATATGATATTTCATCCCAACAAAACTGAATACTCATACTTCTCATCAGCCCACAAATCTTACTCCAAAATTGATCACATTTTAGGTCAAAAGTCTAACCTCAGTAAATTTAAAGGAATAGAAATTATTCCATACATCTTCTTGGACCACCATGGAATAAGACTCAAGCTGAGTAACAACAGGAATCTACATGCTCATACAAAAACATGGAAGTTAAATAACCTTATGCTGAATGATAGCTGGGTCAGAGATGAGATTAAGAAATAAATTGCCAATTTTTTGGAACAAAATGACAATGAAGACACGAGCTATCAGAACCTCTGAGACACCACAAAGGCAGTTCTAAGAGGGAAATTTATAGCACTGCAAGCCTCCCTCAAGAGAACAGAAAAAGAGGAAGTAAATAACTTAATGGGACATCTCAAGCAACAAGAAAAGGAAGAACATTCCAACCCCAAACCCAGTACAACAAAAGAAATAACCAAAATTATAGTAGAATTAAGAGAAATTAAAAACAAAATAATAATACAACAGATCAATAAATCAAAAAACTGGTTTTTTGAAAAGGTCAATAAAATAGATAAACCGTTGGCCAATCTAATCAGGAAAAAAGAGTGAAATCTCTAATTTCATCAATCAGAAATGACAAACACAAAATAACAGACTCCTCAGAAATCAAAAAAATCCTTAATGAATATTACAAGAAACTCTATTCTCAGAAATATGAAAATCTGAAAGAAATTGACCGATACTTGGAAGCACGTCGCCTTCCAAGACTTAATCAGAATCAAGTGGAGACGTTGAACAGGCCCATATCAAGTTCTGAAATAGCATCAACCATACAAAACCTTCCTAAAAATAAAAGCCCAGGACCAGATTGTTTCACATCAGAATTCTACCAAACCTTTAAAGAGGAATTAGTACCTATACTACTCAACCTGTTCAAAAGGTAGAAAAAGAAGGAAGACTACCCAACACATTCTATGAAGCAAACATCACATGGATCTCCAAACCAGTAAAAGACCCAACAAGAAAAGAAAATTATAGACCAATATCACTAATGAATATAGATGCAAAAATATTCAACAAGATCCTAACAAACAGAATCCAGAAACACATCGAACAAATTATACATCATGACCAGGTCGGTTTTATCCCAGGATCTCAAGGCTGGTTGAATATACGTAAATCTATAAATGTAATTCAGCACCTAAAGAAATTAAAAAACAAAGACCATATGATTCTCTCAATC